>VXAX01008007.1:269983-292510 GCA_013399835.1 Leptocoma aspasia
GCGGCAGGAGCCGCCTCGCCGCTTCCGAGCCCTCCCCGGCGGCGGCGGCTCGCACCTGGTGCCCGCGGGTCACCTGCGAGCGGGTTCGCCCTCGCCCTCTTCCTCCCGCTCCTCTTGCACGGACAAGCCGGCCCCGGTGGAGGAATCAGCGGGCCGGTAGGCACGACCTGCTCCGTGCCCCTGTACCCTGTGCCTGTGTGCCGGGCGCGGCTCGGGCCGGGTGCCCGGTGCTCCCCCGCCCCGGGAGCGGGCAGAGCGCCGGGACCGCTCATCCCCAGGGCCGGGAGGCTCTGGCGCCTTTGGGAGAGCCTCGGGAGCGATTATTCCTCGGGAAAACAGTACTTCCTGTTTTTAAAGTTTTAAAGTAAGGCTTGACAGGTTTGGGTAAATAGAGGTGCTTTCTGCCTGTGTGAACTTCTGGCACTGTAAATGCGTTTGAGAGTGCACGTCGGTTAGTCCACGTACTTGGGACTCTGACTTCCTGGGCAATTCTTACATTGCTTTAGTCAGAGTGTAATCGTTCTGTCCTAACTCGAGTCCGTGCTTCACTTCTTTGTCATTTTCAATTGATAAAGCCACAAACGTATTGTGAAATATGGAACACATAGGTTTAAAGTGGAGTTATCTTAAAACATAAATGCCATCTTAAAATAATTTCTGAAGTTATCTGGAGTACTTTTTTTTAAAAAACGACTTCACTGAAAATGTGTTTGTCATTAAATTGACTGTAATTGACTAAAGTCAATTACAGAAAATAGATTTGTTGGTGTGCTGTGGAGAGGCCAGAGTCCTTCATCAATGAAATTCACATTAGTGTCACTTCTAAAGCAAAGCTTGTGGAGAAAAACCCAGTGTTTGAAATCCTAAGAAACTTGCTTTAATTAAGCAGAAAGAGTACTCCAGTTTTGGGTTGTCTGTCTTGCAAAATTGTTGACTGAGTTATGACTGAAGACTATGAATCACTCCTAGATTTTGTCTCCATGACCACGATTCTAATGCAGGCTGTTGTGCTCTTGACACTTTACAGAAGTCAAAGAGAGCTCTTCTGCTTTTTATAACGTGGGGACTCTTCTGCCTTTCCTGAAGGTCTGGGAGAACCATCTTCTTGCTGACTGTCTCTCCCATAGCCAGTACTCTTCTGACTCTGCCTCTATTCTTGAGATGCTTGTGTGTGAGAAGTGTGCTTTTTTTTCATTGCATGTATTTTGCAAGTATAAAAACTGTTTGGAACAAAGTACAGCATTAAAAACTCAATTAGAATTTACAACTAAAACAGGTTGCAGTGGGAGGCATTTACCTATGACTTAAAACAGGAGTGGAAGATTGTTTGAAAGCATTATGTGTGGAGATGGCCAGGAAATAAAACTGGAAAACTTAATCTGTAGCCTCTCAAAAAAGAGGTCTTGGGTACTGCTTGAAATCTTTTGATTTTTGGGCTGCTAAATTCTTTGAAAAAAAAAAGAGTGCTTGACTGTTTTGATGGTGTTAGGCTGGTATTTCGAGGCTTAATATTTTGTGGGGTGGGAATGTTATCCTAAAGTAACTTCTCCCTAAAACTTACTTTGAAATAAGTACTCTTCAGAACTGCAGTTCTTGTTTTTGGTGGAAGAACTTGGACCATTTTATTTTTAAAAGGAAATAAAACACTCTCTTATTGCACTGAGTACATGCTTTGGCAATTCAAGATGTCGATGGTTTAAATTCTAGTATTACAAGATTCTGAAGATTCTGTTTCTGATAGGCTTGGTATATTGGGTAGCTTACAGAAATTAGTTCCTTACGATTTTTGTTTGTTCCTTACAATCCAAAACTTAGTTCTGGGTATAAGATCCTTTCAGTGTATTTTACTTTGATTTGATTGGTTTTCCATTTCAATGCTTCCTTTATTTAGGTTGGCTTCATTCTGTCAGAGAAGAATAATCAGAGAAGCTCTCATGCCTGAAATAAAAGTTAATAGTTCTGTTTGTGCTGTGTTCATCCATAAACCAGCCTGGGTTTGGATTTCCCATTTCAGTTATAGGCCAGTCTGATTCCTCTTGTTTCAATATTAGAGACTGTTAATTTTGTAGCTCTGTTATGTGACTGTGTGGATTAAGGCATTACGTAGTTCATGAACATTTTTTAAATCCACTTTGTTTCATAGTTGGTAGGTGTCCCGGTCCAGTGTTGGTTCGTGGTAGTTTTTATAGTTAGTTTTATGTAAGAGGCTGTTGCTAAACAGAAATATTTCAAGTAGAAGCTGTAACTCACTTTCAGCTGCAATGTGGCAGGATTCCTTGAGAAGCAAACCTTTTGCCTACTTCAGGTTGTGGTTGCTGTTGTAAATCCTGGCTCCCTGGGACTGACAGCCTGCAGTCTCCCCTTCTAGGCAGTAAGATTCGCAGCCTTGAGTGCTGATCTCCAGGAGGATCAAAATGGTTTGTGACAAGTTTTGTTAATTAAAAAAAAAACTCTCAAAACCATACTTAGTTGCTAAGCAACTCGCAGCAGTACCCAGCTGATTATGTTTTAGAGGATCCATAAGGCTCACAGGCTGCCACACTAATGTGAGTTGAGGCACCCTTTTATCAGATCACTGCCTCTAGGACATGGAGTTCTTGCTCCTATCTTTAGAGGGAATCACAGAAGAAAAGGTAACTCCCAATGTTTTATGCAGGTAGAGAGAAAGAGATAGTGAGGTGGCATCCCACTTAAATTTTTAGATGGGCTCTGTTTTCCCTGATGTTCACCTCTAGGTTCAGTGGAAATACTGTTCCTTTTATGCAACAAAGCAATAACAAAAAGGGCTGATTTCTTTGGAGATTGCTGCTGTGGGCTGCAACACAGTTCTCTGTCTCTCAGTTCTCCCTCACCTTGCCTTTTTTGGTTTTTTTAATAGTTCAGGGTGGAGAAAATTAGTGGAACGAGGAAGAGTATGTTGTTTAAGAGAGCCCGAGGCAATGAGGAAACTTGAATAGAAACATTAGACTTGGGAAACTTTCAGGAAGGGGAAGTCTGATAAATAAGCATAGACTAAGGTGTTCATGGAATTATGATAGGTATCAGGGCTTTGATGTTTTAACATTAGTTACTTAAATTTATTCTGCTTTAAAATCTGTGTTTAATGCCCATTTGAAGAAAAGATTTGGATTCTTACAGCAAGGTAAAAATGTTATCAGTCTAAGTCAAATTTAGGGTGATTTAGCTGCAAAATAAACATGAGGTATTTTGATAATCAAACATCAAAAATGATGTTCTGTACACAGATTTTACATTGTGTATTTATGAGAAAAGAATCAAATTTTTGCTTAGAAACCTTAGTTAACTAAGCAGCTGATTCCCAAGATAATAGTTTCAGAATCTGACATTGAACTGTTTTGTAGTCAGTTATATTTATTGGTTCCTGGGCAGAATTGTGACTAGTCCCTAAAGTAAATAATCTGTACTAGTCTGATACCTGCAAGAAGTTAAGTCTACTAACTTGTGTAGAACTGTGATGTTTTGTATCCCAGGTGTTAGAGTTCATCTCTTACACCCTGTTTTAAGAAAAAAAGATGGTCAGTGAAAAGTATTTTCACGGTATCTGGTAAATACACATAATATTTCTGTTTGTTTCTTTGGTTCCCTTGTTCTCCATCATGAAAATCACTAAAGATGCATGGAGCACTGCAGTGTGTGGAGCTGCCTGATCACAGAAGTCTTCTAATAGATCCTTATTAAGTGTAGTTTATCTGTTACAGGGACAAAGAAGAAAGCTCGGTGCCCAGGACTTGGTCTGTTTTATACCATACTGTCTGCCTTCCTTTTCTCAGTGGCCTCTTTACTTCTTAAAAAAATAGAAGATATACATTCAGTGGAAGTGAGTGCATTTCGATGTGTTTTCCAAATGGCGTTTGTTCTTCCTGGTTTAATATACTACAAGTAAGTGTAAAAAATGTTTAAATTTAAAGTTATTTCTTAAAACTGGATGTAGAATTACCACTCACTTAAATATTATTGCAATGTTATTTTAGTTTGGACTTCAGTTGCATAACTTCATTATTTTAGATTAGTTGATCGTTTCTTAATATGATTCAGAAAACTGAAAATCTTTGACTCCCTGAATGGTAGAGGCTTCTACTAGGATTATTGTGTCAAATGCTTTGATTTTCATGAAGGGGTGATCTTAAAAAAACAGAAGGCAATTTGTAGATACTGTTGGGTTATTTTGCAAGTGAAAAATTAATCACTAGAAGAACAGGTTCTGGACTCTGAATGTCATTGGGGGTCATGATGGAAATCAACTGGTCTGTGATCTGACAGTTAAGAATATTTGGGTATTAAACTCGCTTGTCTAGAAAGGTGTGCCATACTTAAATATGTTTGGATGTTAGTCATGAAGCAAGACAGTGACATTAATGTGACATTTCTGTTTTTCAGAACAGGGTTTTTGGGACCAAAAGGTAAAAGAATTTTTCTTTTCTTCCGAGGATTCCTTGGCTCTATTGCAATGGTTCTTCTCTACTACGCTTACCAAGTCATGCCCCTGGCTGATGCTACTGTTATAACTTTTACCAGTCCTGTTTTTACGTCGTTGCTGGCATGGATCTTTCTCAAAGAGAAATACAGCCTTTGGGATCTTCTGTTTACTCTTTTTGCAGTCACTGGAGTGATTCTTATTGCCAGACCACCATTTCTGTTTGGCTCACGTGTTACGGGGATTGAAGGAAGTTACTCAGATCACCTTAAAGGAACTACAGCAGCCATTGCAAGCACGTTATCTTCAGCTTCAACTTTTATTATACTAAGGAAGGTGGGAAAATCTGTGCATTTTTTTTTGTCAATTTGGTATTACGCAGTCATTGGATTAGTTGGTTGTGTTATAGCATTGTTTGTTTTGAATGAATGGCGTTTACCACATTGTGGTAGAGATAGGGTTTTTCTAATATCAATAGGCTTGTTAGGGTTGGGGGGTCAGGTATTTCTCACAAAAGCATTACAGATAGAGAAAGCTGGACCTGTATCAATAATGAGAACAATGGATGTGGTGTTTGCTTTTATTTTACAAGCTCTTTTTCTCAATCATCCACCAGCTTGGTCGACTGTGGGTGGTGCCCTTTGTGTAGTAGCCAGTAGTTGTGGAACCGCCATTCGTAAGTGGAGACACAGTGTGAAAAAAGCTAAACAGAGGCAAATCTAACAATATAGACACCAATTCATTACAGAAACAAGCAATCTTGAAAGATATATAAATACAATATTTATTTTTATTTATTTTAAATATCCCATTTACCAAATTGTAGTACCAAATTATATCCAGTAAAATAAGCAGACTTTTTTTTAACCAAAATTGAAGATGTTTTAGCAACTGATGAGGTATATACTTTCCTTTCTTATATTTAGGCATGCTAATGTGGGCAGGAGAAAGATACTTTAAAGTTGTTGCTTCCTTTCAAAAGTGGACAATACTTATTTTCCTAAAGTTTGTGACTGTCCACTTAGACTCTTCCTTTATTTTTCAGAGCAGTGGAAGTAAGTCTCCCAGACTTAATACGATTCTGTGCTTGATTACCACAGGGACTGCAGTACAAAAGTTAGAAGGGAATGAAGAGTTGATAATCCTTAAATAACCAGCTTTTATAGAACAGATAAAGCTTGTACTTCTATAAGCTTTCTAATCATTATTTTGCACAGAACAGATGCCAAATGCAGATTTAATTTTAATTTGGCTTCTAGAAAAACAAAAGCTATTTCATTTTTCCAATTAATATCAGGAGAAAATTAACTTGTGAAAATTACCTATCATCTTTGCTTTTTTAAAAAAATAATTTTAAGTGTTTGCACTTACTTCACAGACATAGTGAAACAACCTAATCACTTTTTTTTTCAAAAGTGATTTTCCCTGTAAACATGTCTTTAGTTGCTGCAGTCTCAGTGATGAGAGACAACAGTTGATTCTTTACCACACATAAATTAGCCCTTTCTTCTGGTATGGACTGCTGTGCTGTAGCTGCACTTTTCTTTATTCTATGCAAAACATTATATTTTTTAGGTATTTAATATAGGTTATATTTAATGTTGCTTAGGACCATTTTTAGATTCTTCTATACAGAATTTCTTTATGACGCCAAGTTTGAGTCTCCTTTGCCTTCATAAACTTAGAAGTATTTACATTAAAGCTTTTGCCTGTTTCCTAAGAATGTACAAGAGTGCAATATAGTTGGAGTTTCACAGAAGATGCAGGTTGCCCAAGGTCATACAGAGATTGTACAGAAGAGGTGTGAGGAAACCTTGGTGGAAGGGTGACACTATGCATACCTGTCACATTCAGGCATCCACACTGCATCAGACAGTGCTAGTGGGCAATCCCGCTTCTCATGCTGGCCCTTTTAAGTCTGTATTTATCACTTCTCTTGCACATCTTCACACTTTTGTAGGCTTTATCTTGAATGCAACAAATACTAAAGAAAAATACTTTTATTACTGATCTTGGTGGTCTTCACATTTCAGGAGGACTAAATGTTTAGTATCAGGAAGTGGAATTTTCCCAAGTTGAACATTACATACTTTTGGGTCTTGTCTCAGTAAAGTTTAAAGAAAATTTTAACTTAAATTTTTATTTGGTCCTTTTTATCTTGAGGAGGTTTTCAGTTACTTACTCACTCTAGTGTTTTTCTAAAAGAAAATGCTGTGTTTTGTACACTTGATAGATGTTTTTTTCTGAATCACTAAAGGTGGTGGATGTTTTCTTAATTTGATTTATAGATGTCTGGTCCCATGTCTTTTCTTTTGCCAATAAGCATTACATCCTGTCAGGGCAGATCCAGGGACTTCAATGCCAAAGGCACAGAATGCAAATAGTACTTTAGGGTCAGAGTATCATAATATACTGAGTCAGAAAGGGCCTGTCAGAGTCATTGAGTCCAGCTCCTGGCCCTGCACAGGAGACCCCAGGAGTCACACCATGTGCCTCAGAGCATTGTCCTTGAATCAGACAGGCTTGGTGCTGTGACTGCTTCCTGGGGACCTTGTTCCAGTCCCCAAATATCCTCTGGGTGAAGAACCTCTTCTGAGATCCAGCCTAAACCTCCCCTGACTCAGCTTCAGGCCATTTACTTGAGTTCTGTCACTGAGCCCAGGGAGAAGAGATCAGCACCTGCCCCTCCACTTCCCCTTATGAGGATGTTGAAGACCTCAGTGAGGTCTCCCCTCAGTCTCTTCTTCTCCAGGGTGAACAGGCCAAGTGACCTTAGCAGCTCCTTGTAAGTCTTCCCCTGCAGACCCTTCACCATCTTCGTGGCCCTCCGTTAAGCTCTCTAAGAGCTTAATGTCTTTCTTGCATTATGGCACCCAAAACTGCTCCCAGCACAGAGCAGAGTAGGACAATCCCCTCCCTTGCCCAGCTGGCCATGCTGTGCCCGGTGCCCCCCAGGACACGCTTGGCTCTCCTGGCTACCAGGGCACTGCTGACTCTTATTCACCTTGCCATTGACCAGGCCCCCCAGATCCCTTTCCATGGTGCTGCTCTCCAGCCTCTCATTCCCCAGTATGGCTGTTGCCCCACCCCAGGTGCAGAATCTGTCACTTGACCTTGTTAAACTTCCGATGTTTGGTGATTGCCCTGCCCTCTAATTTATCGAGGTATCTGTAGGGCCTCCTTGCATTTGAGGGAGTCAACAGCTCCTCCCAATTTCATGTCANGCTACCAGGGCACTGCTGACTCTTATTCACCTTGCCATTGACCAGGCCCCCCAGATCCCTTTCCATGGTGCTGCTCTCCAGCCTCTCATTCCCCAGTATGGCTGTTGCCCCACCCCAGGTGCAGAATCTGTCACTTGACCTTGTTAAACTTCCGATGTTTGGTGATTGCCCTGCCCTCTAATTTATCGAGGTATCTGTAGGGCCTCCTTGCATTTGAGGGAGTCAACAGCTCCTCCCAATTTCATGTCATCAGCAAACTTGGTAGTCCTTGGAGTCTGCATCCAAGCCATTAATGAAGATGTTGAAGAGAACTGGGCCAAGGTAGGAGCCCATTGGAGACTGGATACCAGCCTGATGTCACCCCATTCTCTGTAACTCTGTGTGCCTGACCTGTGAGCCACTTGCTCACCCATTGTGTAACAGTTATCCAGCTGTGTGCTGGACATTTTGTCCAGGAGGATGCTGTGACAGTATCAGAAGCTCTGCTGAAGTCCGAAAAGATTATGTGTGCTGGCTTTCCTAGATTGACTGAGTGGGCTACCCTGTAGTAGAAGGAAGTCAGGTTTGACAATCAACACTTGCCATTCATTAAGCCGTGCTGGCTGGAACCAATGATTGAGCTGTCCTCCAGCTGTTTTTCATTACCTCACAGAAAAACCTTTTCCATGTGTCTGGATATGAGGAGCTGTCTTTGTCCAAGTTTCTGTAGGTAAAACCTGCACCCTGAATCTGAATGTGTTTATGGGTGTGAGAAGATTCCACTTGAGTGGTAGAATCGGTTCCTGCTTACAGCTGTCTGTCCTCTGCTTTTCCTGAATGCTGAAGCTCAGCTACTGCTGACAAGGTCAGGAAACTGCTTTATTATCTCTTGAAAGCCTCACATAATAATAAAATTCCAGTTTGGCACCCTTTTTGCTTAATACTTGAAACTGTGAACTGGGATTGTTTTTCTGCTGCTTAACCATTGAGAGCAGCTTTCAGGGGAGGGAAGGAAAACAGACTGCATTTTTTACTGCTTCACTTCGTGTCTAATATGCATGTGTTTGAATTGCCACTTAATAAAGGTGTGGTTCCAAAGCTGTTCAGATTGATGCACACTTGGATTGTCAGCTAGCCCTGCTCTCTCCTCTTGGCTCAATGCTTATGTGGTTATGTGATGAGCTACCCCTGGGAGCTGATCCAGTACATATCTTCTTAGTAAGGCTGTTGGAGAGGGCAAAAGCAGAGTAGCCTAAACTTGATGACAGTATAAAAACATTAGGAAGTAGAATTAGGTCGTAGTTTAAATTACATCATATGAATGCTGCTTTGTCAGTACAGAATAAAAATTATGTGGAAGCTTAAGTTAAAAAATATCTTCAGTTGATATGATTTCAATGAATTTTGTTTACACTTACTAGAGAAGAACAGGTTACTGAAGAAAGGATTGTTTTCTTGCCCTTAACACATAAGTAAATGTAGAAAATATGCTACGTGACCAGAAATCAACATCTAGGTATAGTGGTTTATAATTTTTGTCTCCAGTTCTAGCAGAAACTCTTTCAATATATTTCTTGTGCCAAAACCCCCAGATGATAGGTTTTTTTTCTTTGTTCAAATATATAGGGTTTCCTTATGGCTTCATCTGCTTATTTCCTCTTGCTGTTCTTAAACCTTGCTAAATATTTAAGTTGTTAAAATAATAATCTCAACCAGATCCTGTGTTGGAGGATGTATGTTTTGGAACATTGTTTTGATTTTGATCGATCTCTTAGGGAACTGTTTAACTGGAATGAGAATGAAGGACTTGACTAGGGCTTCTCTATCCATCAAGCATGACAAGCTAGTTTCTGTAATTGGTTTTTCTAGATGATGTTGGGAATGAAAGACATTTAAGCTTTAAGTTCTTCAACCACCTCAATTTTAAAATTTTTCTTCCTCTCAAATATAGGCTGAAAACCTAAATATTAGTTGCAAGCCTTAAAGATAATGAAACTATGAAAGTATGGATACCATGAAATGCTGGGGTTTTTAAATTGAAAATATTTCTCTAAAATTTCTTTTAGGATGGTAAAACTTTTCTTCAAAGCTTAACAGTTTGAGAATCTGACATGAAACTGGCTGAGCCTTGATTCTTTTAGATTTTGATCTTCTTTAGGTTTTTAATACAGCAAGTTTCTCAGGGTCAAAAGTTATTTTTCTGAGCTTTGAGTCAGAAATATATTGATGTTCATTGTCTGTAGTGTCCTGCTGTGATCTTTACTTTAAAGTTAGATAAATACACTATTCTAATAGCACCTCCTTCCTATGTAATATGGAATATTGTTGCATTGCAATTGCTTTGTTATGTTAAGTTTCTCTTGGATTTCAACATATTCATTCAATGTTCTGATTTCAGTAGATTCTGAATAGAAGGAGTAATAATTCATTACTGGTTATTTTGCACAGAAACATAGGGATAAAAAGATTCAGTTGTTACTTATGCATCATAAGTTTGTTTCATATGTTCTTTACTATGCAAGACACGGTAATTGCTGGTGATCTTCAGTGAGACTTTGTAGCCTTAATGCCTTAAGTACCCAACTCTTATGTAGAAAGCTGATGGCTTTTTACTGTTACTGTGCAGCAGCCAATTTCTTTCAGGTTCAGTTGGTTGCTTAAAGTATGCTCTAAAAGCCCTTTAAATAAGGGCTTTTTAATAAATCTACATCAAGAATTTGACAAGCTCATTGTGTAGACAAGGGTGGTCTGTATAATTAAAATGATTTTCAGCATTTGTCTAACACCAGGCATGAAATAACCTCAACATAACAGCATTGGTGATATTACTAGTTAAATGTGTAATTTTTATTCTGAAAACAGATTGCCAGTTCCAAAAAGTGGTCCAAGATGGTGCTGCCCGTAATTAGTAATGACAAAGTGGGTCGTACTTCCCTTGATAAATTAAAAAAAACAACTACTCGCATGGTATTTTCTCTTCCTTAAACTTTTGTTTAAGAGGGTTTATTTCTAGAGAGGCAGCCTCTTTGGAAGTTATTTCCTTTCTAACTAGCAGTAGTTACCTAGGAAGGGTCTGGTTTTTAGTTCTCTAACCATGATTACCATGGCAGGCTCATCTGTGGCATCAGCCCCACAAGGGTAATAAAAACATTGTCTGTGTCCCTGCATGGATTCATTGTTGGCAATGCTGACAGCAGATGTGATCGCTGACTTCAGCAGGACATTGCAGCTACCAGCAGAATGGTTTTCGGGTCATAATTGCCTGTCCATCCAAAGAAAAGTTGTGGCTTTATTTTCCTGCAGATGCAGGTGACTTCAGCGGGGAACACACATAGAGTTCTATGGTGATAACTTCTGTATATCAGAATGAGTAATTTCCTATGTTGTGTGAATTACTGTTTGACAAAAAGGGGGTAAAAATACCCTCAGCATTAATTAAAGGATTTTTGCTATGTCATATATATTCTTAAATATATGTTGAATTATATGTTTTGTAGAAGTTACTACTGGCTTTGTTATGTAGTAGTATATTTTTATAGACAATTCTTATATATTGAAATGTTATGAATATTTTCATAAGAGATTTATATTCCTCATTGTTAATAAAATGATTCTGAATAATTAATCTCTGGTTTTGCATTGATTGGTGGAATTTAACTAAATGCATTGATTGTAAACTTATTGAAAGAACTGTTAATCAAACAGTCCCTGGTAAACATGAACATAGGCCTCAAATTCTGTTAATATTATCATGCTTTTATGCCTTGCAACAAGATAGTGACAAAATGAGGTTTCATCAACTTTCATACATTAATTTCTTAACTGGAAACACTGTAGCACTGACAGATCAGTACAGTTAAATTTTCCTGTGTCCAAGTGGCAGTCTGCTTCTCTGGATTCTTTTGTTCTGCTTTATTACTATATATCAAGAGTTGATATACAACAAGAGTTGATTGGAATTCAACTCTTGTCCCACTTGTCACAAGGTGATATTTAATTCATCCTTGTGCTGGTGATATTTAATTCATCCTTGTGCTTCCCATTAGTGTGTTAATAATTAATTTTTCACCAAAGAGGAAAAAAAATTCATAATTTCTAAGTATTACAGAAAGATTGTTAATTTTTATTATCCTTACAGCAGTGCTGCTTCCTACAGTGTTGTCAGTTCTTTAAAAAGAGAAGATACCAGAAGTGGACTTCTCAAGCTTGCACTTGAAAGCAAAGAGAGGAGGTGACATCTTTTTTTCTGGGTGTAACTTAGAGAGGGAAAAATAGATGAGGGACTATGAGTTACATCGTGCAGAATTACTGGCAGCGTTGGCCTGTCTGTCCAGCATCCTCTTCACTTTGTATGCTCAGAAATTAACTCATTGTAGGATAACTCATCACTGTTTGTTTCATGTGTTTTAAAGTAGAGAAAAAGCAAGGTACTTCCAAGAGATCTAACTGTGCCAGGCATAGGCAAGGGAATATTATTTGTGAAAGAAACTTTGCCACTTTCTCTTGGCAGTTCTGTGTGTTCTTTGGAACAATTAATCTAATAGATAGAAATCTAAGCTTCAAGGGAAGGGGGGAAAAAAGAGCTTTTTTTGAGACTATTAAAATCTTTATTTAGAAATGATTAGTGACATAGCATAAGAGACAAAGCTAGATTATCTATTGCTAAAGAATAAAACTCTTGAAACAAAATTACAGAATTATGCTATTCTCACACACCAAAAAAACCCTGCAACAAACAAACAAAACAAACCAAAACAACAATAACAACAAACAAACCAAAAACAAAAAAAAAGGAAAAATGATCAAAGGATTCAAAGGATTTCAAATTAAAAAGCATTCCCATTATTGGAAAACAAACTTCATTGAAGTTGCAAAATACTTGTGAGCACTGCACTTTATTGGTTGGATAAAGTGTTCTTACAGTCCTGAGCACAGAAGTAGTACATGAGATAAAATATCCAGATGAACTCTTCAAATAGGTTTCAGTTGATTGTTCTTCAGTTAGCTTTTATGGAACTCTATTTTCTGACACTATTGAACATAGTTCGTACATTACCCTGTCAAGGAGCAGTGAATTCTAGAAAGGATAAAAAACTGATTTGTCAGCTGAGTTTACATGCTGAGCAAAGGGAAAAAGATATTTGAGATCTTGCAATGCTGGAATGAAGTGTTTCTGGGGTCTGTATGAAAGAGGTGGAAACTTGTGTTTTCTGGCCAGCAAGTAAGTTCATTTTCCCTCTGTACTGTGACTGTTCTGTCAGCAGGTGGGGCTGTCTTTCTTAATTTACTCCTTAGGGCGTAAGATTAAATCCTTTTAAAAATCCAAATCCACAGATCTAGACATTAAAAGTTTTAGTACAATTATGTACTCAGTGTAAATATTAAATTTAAGTGGGATTCAAAATGCTATTGAAGCATTTTATTGACTACACAGAATACTGCTCACCAGACCCTTGAATAATCCCTTAAACTCTTTTCTCTGATGTTTTAAACTGTATCCTGCACCCCCCCTGAGCAAAAGATTCTAGATGGTGCTGGATGACTCTGGCAAGGCTCTCTCTGAAATTCTAGGAGAGAAGGTCTGCTCCCTTGCTGTGAACATCAGGCAAGGATCTTGTGATGAGATTGGACATCTTATCAGTAATGATGGTACTGGGTATGATGCAGTCTGGATATGTACCATATGTCCTAAACATTCTTATTAAAAAAAAATAATAAAAAGGCAGGAATAACACATACATTCTTACTGTTAAATTCTTTGTGGGAAGTTGTGGTGGGCTAGGATGAATTTAGGCTACTGGTTCTAGAGTTGCACAGAAACAGAGCACATATGCTGTCTGAGCCGTTGACCTTGTTGCTCTCTGTTTTTCTCCTGTTTGGCTGAGGGATTTAAAAAATATTTCTGTTCCACTCTTAATTTTTATTTTGGGGCTGGGGTGAGGCTCCTATGTAGTTCTCAAGCAGGTTCTTGGTGCTGAGGCAGGGAGACTTTATACATCACCTGGTACCTCATCCCCAGGCCCTACTGCCAAATATTTCCAATGCCAGGGTTTCCCAGTAACTGTTGCTCTGGTCACCACAGCACAGGGCTATGGACAGGAGCAGGTGTGCTGGAAGAGCCTCTTCAGGCAGAGCAGCTGATTAAATAAGGAAGTTGTGCAAGCTTTTGAGCACAGATGCACCATACTACACCTAAAGCCTGGTAGAGTTGGGAAATTAATTTAAGTTGTACCAACTTAAATTAAGGCAGAGAAATATTAGAAAGGGAGGAGGTGACATGGCTAAGTACTACAGTGTGCTAGAAAAAATACTTGTCAACATGTTTTCCACTGGAAGGTTGGCTGGAGTATTTTTTGCTGGTGTTAACTGGCACTGTTAGGTGTTGTTCTACCTCATAGGAAGTACTGGACAGTTTTTGGGAAGCTGAGTAATGTTAGAGAAGAGAAAAATCTTTTTAATATTGTTTGGAAAGGCTATGTGGCAAATCCATTTTATTTTATAAAAATACAGTGCACTGTGAATCAGATGTTAACATTTACTTTCTTGTTTTCCCATTAGTACTTTATTACATAAAACAAATATTCCTTTATATTAGCATAAAAACTGTTCAGGCACTATTGAGTTTTGATCAGGATGCGAAGGAAAAAGCTGTTTGCTTTTGAAAAGTAGACCTGATTAATTTTTTTTCACTTTGCTAGAATTATTTCATGTCAATACATGCCTTGTAAAAGATGTGTATTGAATTTCTTCATTAAACATTATATGAATAAGACCCTATGTTCTGCTTTTTGTAGTAACATATGTAGGGCGTCCATATGAAAACACTTAGCTGACATTCTTTATTCTTGCCATGTGATAAAACATTTTTTTCATTATTAAAAATGGAAAGTGATAACAAAATACTGCAATCTGAAATCTCACATGGGAGGACTGCAAGTAGCAAGACAGCCTTTTCTTCCCCAGAAGCCTCATTTACTTAGGTGATTTATCTCTCTTTTCTGCTTTACCTGCCAGAACCATGTAGCTGTATTTCCTTTGCAGTTTGTTACTTCTTAATTTACACAAAAGGTGGCTAATTTAAATTTCAAATATTAGCAGCACAGTTATGTGGTTTTTTTGAAGGAAGGAAGGAAGGTGTGAAATATACACATATACATATACATACACATGTATTAAGACAAGCTATAAACTTTACAGATTAACCATATTTTTTGCATCAACAAGACTTATAAATTTTAATTACGTCTATCATAAATCATCTTGATGCAGCCTCTTGCATCTCCTGTTTTCTTAGAAGGAGGATGGAAGGGGGAGAAAAGGGAAAGTCTGGGGGAAAATCTTTGTTCTCTCACTGGCAAGTTCTCTATAGCAAAGCTGTCCTACTGAAGCCTGTCTGTGTGATTGGGTACATATTTAAGGAAGAGAAGGAACAGTTTGTTCTCTGCTGATTATATAAGAATACCCTCAACAGCATGTTGCTTGCTTCAGATTACAGCCTGTATCCCATGATTAGCATGGGAAAAATAGGAAAACTAGACTGATACCCACATTTCTATTTATTTACTGTGCCTTTTTTTAATCCTGGAAACGTTGGGCTTAAGGTGATGGGCACTACTTTATTTTAGCCTGCAGTTCTCTAGATACCAGTTTTGATCAAGAAACTTAAATACCGTTTTCCTCAAGAAAAATGTATTTGCCCATTGGATTATGCTGTTTAAAACTTTCTGGAGGATTCTGGTCTTTCCAAATGCTCTGATGCCCACAGATATTTTTGTAGCATGTTTTTCTAATTTGCCTTTTGTCTCCTTGGATATTTAGAACTTCATTTCAAGATTGAAAGCATTTTTTGCAGTCTTTACAGATCTTTTTTTGTGATAAGACAGATTTCCTCTTTCATATGCACAGCTGGAAATATGTGCCGGGTAGATAATTAATGAAAAAGCATTATTCAAATTTCATTTTTCCCATTTAAATGTTTTTAAAGTATTATGAACTTCTAGACAGAAGCACGAAGGGTTACAATGCACTTTTTAAAACTGCAGCCTAGATCTCTTTCTCTGGAGCTTAATGGATATGTTCAGGCCCCCAAATTTTTATATAGATCATTACCATGCTTACATACAATTTGCTGTAAAGAAGAGCAGCTACTACCAGTTGTGCTTACACTGTCGCCTCTCAGAGGTGGAACCAATGGGAGCTATTGTGGTTGTACTCTCAGGGGGACAGGCATATTGGGTGTGCAGTGAGGGTGCTCAGAAAAGGGAATACAGCACTACAGTCAAGACACTGCAGAACTCTAATCCTGCATATGGAGAAGATTAATGTGGTTCGAGGTCATCTTATGCTCTCTCTCCTCTCAAATGCTGCCATCGATGGACGGGTCACTGGAAAGCCGATCACATTTACAATACACTGGCAACTGAGAAACTTGAAACCAGGAGATATCAACACTGTACTGTCTTCAGAAATCCTAGAAATTTGTTTTGGACAAATATTTTGTGAAGATGTTGCCATACCAGCCCCATTCACAAACGATTTGATTCTTTAGCAGCAGTTTTGCTGTCACAAAAAAAATCTTCTTGGTAACTTTTCTGCATGTGATTGTAGGTCATTAGTTTAGAATCAGGTGATGCTTGTGTATAGTTTTGTTATTTACTTTTTGTCTCAATTTTGTTTTTATGACTTCCATGATAATTTCAGGTGTACTTTTATTGGTATGTTATCACACTTAGAAGAATTTTTGACTGGGTTGTCTGGGATTTTCAGTATTAAATGCCTCATAACCACACGTATTTATTTTCTTAGCCTTAGCATATATATGACTCCAAGTTGTAATTAGTGACTCCGTGTTAAACTGTACCAATATGTCTATAAAACACAGCATATGGATATCTTGATGAAAGGAAATTGGGAGATGCTGCTTTTATAAACCTGAAAGCTGCAGAGCAGATGTGGAAGGAATTACTGCAAAGAATCTCAACTGGCATATAAAACAGAAGCTGAAGTTTATTTTGGTTTTATTATAAAAGAAAAAACATTTTACTAAAGCTCTGTTGTATTTAGGTTACATAAAATTGTGTTGTTCAGGACTAGCTGTGAAACTATGTGCACTCATGTGACAATGGAACAAGGCAATTTTTTTCCTTTAAATATTTAGTACTAGAACTTTACAAGTGGATTGTAAAATACGTATTTTTAGAATTTACAGTTAATTTAATAATGTTCCTTTTGGGGGAGAAGACTGTAATAGATATTGCAAAGTTAATATCCTTTTTTAAATTTCATGAGCAAAGAGCAAAATAGTGATTACCCTTTTTGCAGTCTGATTGTCTGGCTTCTTCCGTGGAAAGTCCTGGTCATAAATGCTCATTTCTGAAGAACTATTAACCACAAGCATTCCCATGCCCTCATATTTTCAACACCTCATCAGTCAGCCTGACTTTGTAGAAAACACTAGATTATTATTTACTTACCTATTACAGATTTCAGCAAAGCTTACCAGACTAAAACATAGGTGCTGTTACAGCACTAGAAGATTTTAGTCACTTCATTTTCTTTTCAATTATTCTGTTAATGTTATGCTGCATTAAAACTGCAGTGAATTACACTACACAGTGAAAACACTACAAGATTTTGAGTTACACTTTTTACGTAGAGGGTACTTGGAATCACCCAACCTGAAGTACCTTAACACTAAGAAAAGAAAAATACTGGGTAATTACATGTTTTCTAATATGAATGCCCATTGTGTTGACACCCATATTTTTCAACTATTAAAAGAAAAACAGTTAAAATATCTTATGGCTTTAAATGTTCAGGCTGGTTACCTAAACAAATTTTTGTGTTGGTTCTTGAATTTGGTCAAATGTATACTATGGCAGGTTGCCAGTAAAGGAACTAAATGGGGTTAATATTAAATTAACTTCTAGACTGGTTGTTGTTTAGACATGAGCATTAAAGACAATACAGATTTTATAATTCATTACATGAATAACTCATTGTCTTGACTGCTTGTTTAAAGGCACAGGCAAGTCAGGCAATTTGTTGCTTTGCACACGAAGGGAATCTGTGAGTGCAGTGATAATTTAGTATTCAAACTAAAGACACAATCATAAGGCAATATACCTTTTGGTAATGCTCCCTTGAAAATGTCAGTCAGGACATACAAGCCTAGAAATAGTGTTCAACACGATTAATTGGGTGAACTTCAATGGTTAATAGCATTAAACAAAGACAAATACATGTAATAGATTAGATAATCTAGGCTTTATTGTTGAGATGCTCAGGACAATGCTCAATTCCAGTTGGACCATGTAATTTTATGCAAGAAACAACACACTTTATCATGATAAAGGTATTAAGGATTTTACTGTATATTTGAGGAACTTTGAGACTACATGAGGAAAGTAATAAAGCAGGCTTCTCAATACATTTTCATCATGACTGTATAATTTGATGTGGAATGAAAGTGCTAGTTACTTGCCACTTTAAAATCACTAATATTTATCTATGTTGTTGACCCTCAAATTCTCATAGATTAATCAATTAATAGCTATGTATTTTCTGTCTTCTGGGGTTTTTTTAGGGAGAATTAGCAGAAAATTATGGTATAGTATTCAATTTTTTTAACATGTATTAACTTTATTCAATTACTAGTATTAATACTTTGGCTTCCATTGTCTCTGAAATTTAATATGAAATAAACAAGATTTATCACTCCAATGTTTTGAGAACCTGTATTCTAATGTAGTCTCTAAAAACCATCATAAAATAATGTCATACTAAAAACATAGCTAAGTTATGCAATGGGAATACAGTTAAGGCATAAAAGGCTTTCTTTTATCTACATCAGGAGCTGCTTCACTGAAATATGAAATTTCTCAAACTAAAATTTGTGTAGCCAAAAAATGATAATGCAATTATTCCATATTTACAATTAATTATCCTTAGCAGAAATGTTCTCTCCTAGAGATATTTGAAAAAGTGTGTGAACTTATTTCAAGTTTACTATGAAACCTTTTGTATCGCTTCCAAAGACTAATTGGGGGATGACGTTATTAATGACTTGAAAGTCAAACAGCTGATGTCAATTCCAAAGCTGATTGTTTCAGCTTTTTTTTAACTGTTATTTTTTTTTGAATCTAGCTGCATTTTTTTTCCTAACTGAAATGTCAGAAAGTCTTTCTGACAAGTTCATTAGACTCTGAGAGTTGCCTCCATGACTGCTGATGGTTATAATAGTCAGGCAAAACTGACCTCACATCACATAAAGTAACATTAAGTTTGAAATATAGTTACAAAGCTTCTGGAACATTTGTAGAATAACAGACTTCATAAGAAACCTCCAGTCCAGAGTTAATAATTTAAAAACAATTTCTGAAATTTCAAGTAGTTTGTCTTATTTATTTATTAATTATTTATTTATTATTTTGAATCAGTATAGAAGTTGTATGGATTGGGATTATTTATCTAGCAATCACAAACAGCCTCAAAATAGTAAAATAATTAGTATTAAGTGAAACTGCCTTTCTGTAAGAACGGTTTTCATGGGGCAGAATCCCTTTATGACTGAAGCAGGGTTGTGCTTTACACAGAGAGCTGAGATGCCCTGACAGAGCAGTCGCCACCCTGCCTCCATGGGCTGTGCTTCTGTAGAATGATAATTGGTTTCTTGGAAGCAAGGAATTAATTGCAGATAAAGCCTGTGTGTTTCTTCACAAGAAAACTGCCTATCCATTAGTAAATCAATGAAAAATTTGCTGTACTGAAACCAGGGTGCAGTTAAGAAAACATTCTCAGTCCTTACTTTCATGTGTTTCTAATTTTCTTTTAGAATTTCTGTTTGCATTTGTGCAAATGTGCGTGCTTTACTTTAGTCCTAGCTGAAGGGTGAGTTTTGGAGCAAAGCCTGAGGAAAAACCTTTTGGCTATTTTTTTTTTTTTTATTAAAAGCTTATTTTAAGTGTTTTATGTAATTTGTTAAATAAATTGTTTGAAAATATTGTTATATAATACCACGATTAAAAACAAAATATTCCTTTATACATAATATTGCAGGGTTTAGGCAAGTGATACATAGTTCAGACTGAGTGCAGAAAAAAAGCCAGGTATTCTTGTGTACTGATGCTACCACTGTACCTTTTTTCCTGATGGGAAAACTGGCCAAGTAAACTCACATTGTTTCAGTTTCCCCATCTGTATAATGTGAATAATACTTACCATCTTACAGGAATGTGTGGAATTTAATATTTATGCATCACTTTGAAGTTCATCTCTAAATCAATTCTGTAACCCAAACTCCAAAACGCATGGTTGGTAGAAGACTGTGAGACACATCAATATTTTCTGGAAGTACTGTAATTTTCTCTACCTATAAATACTGTATTTGAGCTGGATGTGTTGTCTTTTTATATCATCAAGCCTGATGGAGCAGTAGGATACAATGTGATGACTAACAGAGAGTTCTCATGAGAACAGGGTAGACGCTGATGTACAATGAGAGAGAAAACTGAAGCATTCTCAAGGCACTCTCTGCTTGGCTGAGAATGTTAAAAAGAAACCATGACCCGTGAGTTAAGTCCAGCAAAAAAATAGTTTCTTCATCTGTATAACGTCGAGGTTGCCAGGCAGATCAAAATTCACTTCTGCAAAGCTCAGATGTGGGAGTCCCCCAGAGAAAGTGGAATTCTGGCTGCCTGCAGAGTTTTCCCACCTTGGGAACAAATTTGAAGAAAGGGAGGTGACTCTTTTTGAGAGGAGTCATTTCCATTGTGTGTACAACCAGGGAGAGATTTCCTGGCTAACAATCCTAACAGCAGCTTTCCGACTTGTCGCCAAGGAAATGAGTTTCTTCCCAAGTAGGTCTGCTTGCAGCAACTTTATTACATATATCCAGACACCATTATTTCTTCATATTCAAATTTTTCTCATCCTGCAATGCTTGGTAGCAGGGATGCAATTTCTGAACTGTTAATTGCATAAACACATTTTAGGAAAAGAACAGTCCTGCAGCCTTTTGATATTCATAATTTCTTCTTTCCTACAGTTTCAGAGAAGCAAATGTCATCATGGAGAAAATGAGCATGTAGTTATTTTGTAGAGAGCACCTCTCACTGTTGTATCTGAAATGTAGCTTTCACAGTGCTCAAAAATCTTACTGTTATTAAATAATCATTCAGTATCCTGATGAAACAAGAAGTCTGCAATTTACAGGTGAGGAGCTGGATCTCAAGAATAAAATCCATAATACAACAAATTGCTCAAACTTGTTATTGATCCCCAGTATGCTAAGTTGGCCCATTGATATGTGCTTGAAGACAGATGCCTTTTTGGCAAGTCAAGGATATGGTGATTTTTCCAAGTTTTCCATTCAGTAAAATGTAACACTTCAGTATAGGATTATCTTTTATTGATGGAGTTTTGGAAGTTGAAAAAAAGTGCAAACACATTGTAAAGGAACAGTTATATATATATTTTTCCCTGGAACAATGTGATAGCAACTTTCCTGCACTCTTTAAAACAAATGGAAAACCAGAGAGAAACTGGAAAAAGCTTCCATGGAAAGGTTGGTGTTGCCTGTGTGTTTGGAGGATAATTAATTGTCAGTATTGTAGAGCTGAAAACCATTGTATGACTTGCTATGAAGCAACTGACACAAGTTGTAGTGTACACTTAGAATATTATTAATTGAATGTATTTTGAGCCAATATTCAGGCTCTAAATATATGAAAGTACTGAAAAATACACAGATCACACAAAACATGAGTTGGAAAAGATTGACTACTCAAATTTCAGTTTTTGCAAAATATTATCTTATGGCATTTTTTGGATACTATATGCAGTGAATGAAATCCAGGCCATACTGGAGGTAAAGGCAATGTTAAATTTTCCACAGAATCTGGATTTTGTCCAGTATGTACTATATTTCAGTATAGAATGATCAATATTACAAGTTAATTACCTAAATTAGTTCAGACTGACCATGTCTCATGTCTCCTAAACAGTAAATTATTTAGATGGTGTTCTGCTATAAAGATCAAGATGCTTTACTATGGTGGATGTATTTTCTTCTTTGTTCTAATAACCAGAATCTATAAGCCATGGAAAGACTCAGAATAGATAATAAATGTAAAGCCAGGAATTAATAAGTGAAAAAATATATAACACACTATACCTGACCTAATCTGTTTTAAAAAGCTAAATAACAACATAGAAACTGTTTGAAAATATGTAACTTACCAGTGGGTAACTTCACTGGCATTTTTGATGTATTTGTTGAATAGACTATTTGCTAACAGACTTTCTCCACTGTTATTACTATCTACAGGACATCAATACTCTTGTATTATGCTCACGAGATACTTATTGCAATGAGGTGATGTATGTTTGCTCAGGTAACAAAGTAGAATACGTAGGGATAGATCTGATTTTCAATGGGTAGTATAATGTAAATAGTATAATGTAAAATGGTACGACGAGTTCCTTGCTTTCAAAGACAACGAGATAAATGAACTGTAAGTTTTATAGCCCTGCACTGGGACACAATCCCCGCATACCTTTGTTATGAGAATCGGTGCCCTTCACATAAAAACGTCCTAAACAAACCCGTGTTAGCTATAGCCAACTCTCGCCAGTTTAAAAATTGAGATTGGTTCCTTTAAACTGGAACTTTACGAGACTCTTTTCATTCTTGTACTTCGTACGGAAAAAATCGCAGGCAGAGGTGCACCGCTGCCTTCTCCAAACCGCGTTGTCCCGCAGCGACGAAGAAACCCCGCCGCGTTCCCCTGCCCTCCCCAGGCTCCGCGCTGGCCGCGGAGATGCTGCCGGGGCGAGGCACCGGGCCGGGGCTGCGCTCCCCGACGCGCTCCGGAGCGCCCGGGGCGCTGC
>VXAX01008007.1:296216-322563 GCA_013399835.1 Leptocoma aspasia
CAGTTGTAACATTTAATAAGTAATTAAAAAATTAAATGCTCAGGCATTTTCAGTGTTCTTTAACTTATTTCAATGTTTTAAATGAGACACAAAAAAGTAGAAGCACTGACAGCAAAGTTGAAGCTACCATTTGAAAATATTTTGGGGTAATGGTTTTATTCTATTAGTATGCACAAGTGCTGCATAACTTGCATCTAATAATAGTGTGTTTTCTTAAACAGATGACTCTCCAGTTGCGTTGACCTTGCCTTGTGCAGTAGGACCTTGCTGTCTGCTGTTTCAGACAGTGCTCTGATGTGAGATCTCTCCTCCCACAGTATTTTTCCTCTGTCTGTGCTACAGCATACAGCAAGAATGCTGCTGCAGTGATCTTTGGTATTTGAGGTTTCTGTTACACTGCATCTTCTTTCAAACATTTTCATAATGCATTCCTTTACTCCAAGTACAAAACTCTGTTGCTTGGATTTGGTTAATTTCTTTCTGTAGTGGTACAAATACCTTTCAGCAGTGTTTTGGGGAAAACCAACTTGGTTTCCCTTTGGAATTTAGCAAGATAAAAGGGGGTCATGCCAGTGCTTTGTCCACTACAAACAGTTCACATCAAAGAACAACCTGTAGATTTCTTCTTGAGGAACTTTCTTGATGTGAATGCCTCCTTTTTAATTCTGTTAGGGCTTTGGACTTTAGCTATGTACCAAATTGCAAGGGAAAAAGAAAACCCAGTGTTGTAATATCCTGGTTTGCATTTTGAAGATGGTATTCTGCTTCTGTTACAATTTTAGGTAATTTTCATACTCTCATTTTTCAAAGATGTATTGTCAACCAGTTAGTTGTTGTTCAGTTTGGACAAGTATGTTGAAATGCATTTATAATCAGATTGTTGCATTGGTGGGCAGAGAGTTCTAATAATTGATTAGTATTTTTCTAACTTTTTCTAGAAAAAGTCACACTTCCGGTGACTTTCAAAGTATCAGATGTTCTGTGAGTACATGCATTGCTTCTACTGAAAGCAGTGGGAAAATAACTCATGGCAGGTATTTCTTGTGAAAGCTTTAAATTTCTGATCACTCAGTGTGCACCCATTTTTAGTTCAGCACACTTAGGGGAAGCAGTAGACATAGAGAAGTATCTCTGCAAGGCTGGAAGCCTCTGGATTTCTGGCTGCAGGAGGGGCTGGCAAACAGGCTGAGTCCCTGCTTGGTTCTGGAGTTCATGTTCACTCCTTAGCTGTGCCACGGGCCGTGGTTTTATAACATATTCAGTGGCAGTGGTGTCATAGAAGACCATGTGCATGATAATGCTTCTTGAAATCTTTTATGTTATGGTACTTCTGCATTTTTTAGGTAAAGAATATTTCTTAATATGGCTCCTTTAGAGCCCTTGAAAATTTTCAGTGTAGCACAAATAGTCTGTTGTTTGCATTTTTGCCTCCAAACAACATACAAAAAGGGAAGAATCTTGCATAATTACCTTTTATTTTGTTATGATTGCACCTTTTTTTGTTTGCTTTTGTTTTTCTTAATAATCAATTTATGGAATAGACAACAAAAATAGAAACAATAAAATCAGACAGTTGGACAGCTGTTGGAAATATTTTTGTCTTAAGAGCCACTCAGAATGTTGCTGTCATTATTTGAATATACACGTTTTCTCGTTCTGTGCTGTTATTCAGAAAAGTATAAGCAAGAAGTTCAACTTCAGTGATGGTGTTCACTCAGTAGACTTAGAAATGAAATAGAGAGAAACAACATAAAAAGAGATGGTTTCATATGTGTCATGTGTGTAATAAAACCCCCATGACAATCCCACTTAGAGGCATTCCTTATATCATTAACCTGGGTAATTTAAGTATTGAAGTACAATTATAGGGTTTTTTTTTTTTGTTCTTTTGTTGGATGGATTTAGAAAGTAGCTGTCAGTATTTCATCATTTCATGAAATTATATTAGCTTAGGCCAAGTCCATATAGCATTGGCTGCTGTTATTTTCATTGGGGTACTTGTTATGCTTTTGTCCCCCTAGTTAAACAATAATTTTAATAGTTGGACAATATTCCAATACATGGTTAAACTGACTTGCAGTATGAAACAAGTAATTGTTTATTAATTCTTTAATTTTTTTTTTTTTAGATATGTCAGGTTGAAGAAGAAGGTGTTTTTTATTTACCTAAGCCAAACTAGCTTTCTTGGTACTTAAGCAGAAAACATTTGTAGATAAAGATCTAAAGTTGGAACTTGTTTGGAAATACAGTTGAACCCCCAAATGCACTGCTCAGTTATTTCCATTCTCACTAAGTTTTCTAAAAGAAAATAAAAGTTGAGTGTATACATAGTACCCTGGTATAGAAATGCTGTGATCATTAAGAATCTAGCTTTAGCAGGCAGTTTCACTGTGGAGAAAGAGTATAATATTAATACTGTTTGTTCTTGATTGTGTTAAGCAGATATTGTCAACTGCCAATCTATTTGTGCAGAATAAATTTGTTTATATATAGTTACGGGAACATTTTGGGTTTGCTATAAAGAATATTCTTGTAAAGTGTTAGTTTAGGCCGATGACTAATAAGGCATTTATGAGTCTCTTAAATTATTCAATGCCTTTTTTTTTTTGTTCTTAGTGGTCAGCTGAAATTTTTTCTTGTTCCAGCAAATTCTGACCTATGGCAAATGTTTTTCACTGGATCCCTGTGTCACTCAATTATGAACACTTTTTGGAAGAATGTTTTGCTTGCTGTGATTATGTTCGTGCAGCAAATTCTGGAACTCTGTCTTAAAACTTCTTATTTCTTTGTAGTAGGACGTATAAGGACTTGAGGGATCAGGGAAAATATAGCCTTGTTTAAAATTTTGTAGATTAATTTGTATAAAGCAATATGAATACCTTGTAAGTCAGCAACATTTTGGGTTGTAAATGGTCCTTCTGCTTTAGTAAGATAAGGAAATACTAAAATTTTAGATTAACTTTGGGGTAATTAGAAAAATAATGGGGTAATTTATGATATTAATAAATGGATACTATCTACAATTGAGATGTATTTTCACTGTTTTGTCTAGTCATTCCAACCAATCCTGGGGACATGCCAACAAACTGATTTTATTATGAAAAATCTGTTGTCAGCACAGTTTAGAGCATCAAATTCCAAAATCTCATTTTTCTTCTGTGGAACCTTCCTTTTTTGTCTTAGAATTATTAAACCATTATTGTTCCCATTTCCATTTTGTTTTTATTTATAAAGATTCTGTTTCTAAGGTTCAGATTATGAATAATTATATTACTAGTACAACTAGTAATTATATAATAGTACAACTAGGGCTTCTGGAAAAACAGTGCCTCTCTGAGTACACGACTGTAAGAATTGGCAATACTGGGAATCCTCTTCAGAAATTAAGTCTTTATACTTTGTGAACTGTGATTCTTGATTTGCAAGCCAGGTTCAGTAGTGGTGTGTAGAAATAAACAGTTCCCTAGACAGCAGGCTATAAAACAGGTCAGTGTTAAAATATGCAGTAACATCTTTCAAATGTCTGTATAATATTAGCCTAGTATGCCTGCCTGAATTCTCTTTCAGGATTCAGATATAATACTTGTTTGGAATTTTGTTGCCTGATAGGTGTAGGAATGGTAGAGATGCACAGACAGTAATGGGTTTTCTGGAGGTCTTCACTTCCACCCTCCCAGAAGAGGCAAGTTGTGTATTCTCTTAAAATTTGCAAATATCATTCTACTTTGCCCAAAGCATAACTTCATGTTTGTGTCATCCCCTCGTTTTGTTCTACATACTCTTTATTTTGTTAAGCAAGTTTATAATGAAAATGTTTATCCTTAACAGTCAGTTGTCTTGTTGGCTAGGTACAGAAAGCTGGTTCTGAGGCTAAAATTTCTGATTTTAGCCTCAAAAGATACTGTACCACAGTTACAACAGTACAGCATAGTATTATCCTGTATAACAGCTTCAGTGCACCCCTGAACTTAATTTCAACCGTGGTGCTTTACAGAAAGCTGCATAGAATTGACTTATGAGTTAGTGGGAGAGCTGTAAAAATATTTGAGGAAGGTGTGTGCACAGATTTAAAGCAAAGAAAATTGTTTGGTATGACAGCATTGGAGTTCTGAGGTTGCCATTGAGAAGAATGGAAAGCCCTGGACAAAAGGAAAAAAAACAATCTTCACTTTCTCGTTCTTGTTTGAATTTACATTTAGCAAAACTCTCCCATACATTTTATGTGCACTTGAGTCAAAGAAATTGGTGCATAACTAAAAAAAAGAAAAAAAGCCTTTGTGTCCTGGTTTTCTCGCCTTACCCATTTTGCTTACAATAAAGCTCTATTCTGTGAGCAACCATATGCATCCCAATAAAGGTTTTAAAGTTTGAATTGAGACAGAGACTGTCTCAGCTTTTGGCCAGCAAATGCAAAGAAAGTTGGCCATGTTCCCTCTATTTGCCAGAAAAGCATGAAAGCTGGGGCCCCTCCTCTGTCACAGAAAAAGGGAAGCTCTGATCTTTCTGCATACAGATTTTTGGAAGTATTGAGTCCTTGACATGTTCTTGGTATGACTTGTCTGTCTCTTGTTTGCTAGATGTGACCCAAAGCCCCAAGAAAAGACCTCTCATCTACAATGAACTTGTATAGATTAACCTGGGCTTTTCCCTCTGATTATCAGTTTGGTGGTTCCTTTTTCCCCCTCTAGTTGCAGTTCTAAATATCAACAATTAATTCCGTAGGTACAGAATTACAGTTTTTGTGCATATGGCTTGTCTCTCATGCTACTAAAACTAAAGACCTAATTGCTTACTTTTTCAATATTTGATGTACAAATGAGTGTGTAATTAAAAAAGCATAGATATTGTACTATTTGTTGCATGTTTGTGTGTAGCCATTTCTAGTACTTGGTTTTCTCCTATTCAGGGCTTTAAAACTTTCAGTGTTCAGATAATCTGACAATCCCTTGAATGATGTATGACTATATGAAATAAGAATATTAAGTTATGAAGGAGATTATCCATAAAATTCAGACTTCATTTTAATGTGTTCTGGTATGGTTAAAAAATATTGAATTAATTATTGTCAAATATTTGAACTTCAAGTATTAAAAGTCAGAATATGGGGTTTAGAATTAGTACATAATAAAATCTCTTGCACATTCTTTTTACCATAACTGTACTTAAGATTATGTAAATGTTGCTGTGTAATTTTTTCTGGTGAGTGAATAATGAAAACTAAGCAAGTGCTTTGGTTTTTATGATTATTATAGGCAATAATTATGCACAACTGGATTATGTACAACTATTATTAAGTTATATAAACAATGTACACCCAAACTGCTGACTTTTTCTCTATAGTTATGACATATTTTCTGTAGTGGGTATAATTTTTATTTTTCAGAGAGGTCACATGTAAGATCAGAAGTGCTGAAATGCATACATTGTATTTTCAAAAATATGTTGCAATGTTGTAATACTACTAGCCTTATTACTTCCATAGCTGTTTCTGCTTTTGTAAAAGCATTAGAACACTTAAATAAAACCAACCAGCACAAACCAGCACATGAACAAGTAATACACCAGAAAACCATACAGAATCCTTGAATACTTCAGTGTGAGGAGTGTGCTGTCTGTTTCTAATTTAATTTGTTCTCAGATTACTCTCATGAAATTTGTTAAATACTTTGCAAGGTCTAAGGTAGATTTTGGTTTTGAAGGTAGAGCTTCCTAAACTAAATTTCATTCTACTGATTTTATTTTTCTTAAAGGTAGGTAAAAAAGGAAAGCAGATAGTTTTGGAAATCAATAAGAAGGTGTCTTGAATACAGAGGGTCTGAGTGTGACACAGTCCCCACTAAATTAACAGGAACAGGTCTATAAGGAGGTACTTACAAGATCGCAAGATAAGCTCGTAATAAAATAAGACAGCTACTGTTAAAAAATTAAAGAATCAAGAAAAAAAAAGGTCTAGAACTTGAAGGAAAAGATGAGAATGAAAAATATCTATAGGAGCAGCTAACTGTTTTGAGGTGCGGCAGTAGCATGCCTAAGAAGGCGGATGAACAATATTTAATTTGAAATCTCAAAGGACAGGTTAGTCTGCATTCATTTATGTATGCTGCTTTTATATGCTCTTTCTTCAGAGGTCATCTGCTGTTATCCATGAACTTTATTCTAGATCTACAGGTACTGTATCTTTATACCTCATCACCACATTTCTCACACAACCTTGTGAGAAATTGACTTTTCCTTGTTGGCTTTCTATTGACCAGAAAGTACCAGAGAGGAAAGCCATACGGTCCACATTAGAAACTGTTACTATTTGAACAAAGATCTCAGTACAGTATGCAAGATATTGACTGGGAAAAGGGCGAGCTGCAGTTTGCCTATTACACCTTGTGAGTGCTGGTACAGGTGGTATCCTCACTGAGCTACCATTTGTAAACACTTTATCTTCATATCATCAATGAGCTTGACCAGTTGTGGCAAGTCACTGATAGACATCACCTTGCAAACTGTCTTGAAGCAGATTTTTAGTTTTGCACCGTTTTGAAACATTACATAGGTTTTTGTTGCAAGCAGAGCGCTGTTGCCAGCATCAGCCCTTGTTTTGTTCAGAACTGTGTAGACTCTGCAGACCATTAGTTTTCCTTGCTGCTTTGCCTCCCTTCAGGGATCTTGTCTCGTGCCAGTTATTACTTCATAACACACTCAGCCTGCTGCTGGGGTCATCACTGGTTTGAACGGTCTGTCCTGCAGGTGAGCCTCCTCATGCGCTGGTCTGCAGGATTTTCCCCTCAGCGGGATGAAGTCACTGTTGTCATCTTGCCCAAGAGAAGTCTGATTACAAGGCCTTGGACTGCTCCTTATCTTTCAGTTTGCTGCTTCAGTACTGGCCTGATAGTGCTTGATTCAGCATTTCAGAGTAACCTCCTCATCCCTGCTCTTGGCGACATCGAAAAGTCCATATTCACACTGCTGTTGGAGTGTTACTTGATAATTAATTTCCCTCAACTTCTTTTTATCATTTGTGGTTGTGCCTGATGGTGAGGCCGATGACCTCTCGTGCTGGGGGGTTGCAGGAGGGGTCAGTGGGAGGACAAGCCAAGGGCAAGCCAAGACTCTGCTGCAGTCCACCTGGGTCAAGAAAGGCACCAGTGGGTGAGCTGGGTCCTGATTCTGATCTGACAAACCTGATCAAATGGTCAGGAGCAGCAGAGAGCACGGCCTGAGCCCAGAGATGTCAACAACATAGCTTAGCCAGAACTGGGGACAGTCCTGAGCTGAAGTGGCTCCTGGGCTGGCTGTGGGGGGGTTGCAGGTGGAGCTGGTTATGGCGTTTAAGGACTTGGTGTTCTCACAGCCTTGACAGTGCCTCTGATAAATACCCACATTGATGCTGGGTTAACATCATGGGATGCTGGGCTGGTTGCAGCATTCGTTCGTTGGTATCGTGCCCAAGTACGTTACAGAAAACAGAGTGGTTTGATCTTAAACTGTTACAGCAGAAATAACCTTGAGCGTTTCAACATGCGTTTGCTGGCTCGTTATCTTTTACAGTCCTTCTGTGGTTGTGTTCCTTGGCTTGTTTAATTGTGGCACCAGCTGCTTCCTCTGTGGTGCTGTCCCTTCTCTGCTCAAGTTTAGAGCATTGATCAGGCATGTGTGCATGCCTCCTCCCTTCTAGGACCTTTCTGACCTAAATACAAGGAGTAGAGTTGTATCGAGTTAATGTGTTAGCAGCAGGGATACACAATCAAAGGGATGCAAACAAGTCTTTCTGGTTGACTGAGAAAGTATATAGGTAACACCCATTTTTACATAATGTGTTATTACAGAAGCATATGAATGTAAGAATGCATTCTAGGGTAAAAGAACCAAGATGATTTCCTAGCAGCATTTTCAGATTTTAATGAAACAGTTTTGTTTGGATATTAGCAGACTCTCTGGCACATATTGCCAGTTAAGTCAAAATAGAAAAAAAGGTGTTCTGGAGAAGGAAGTGTCATTTTCCAAATTATGACTGCAGTTTTTAGCCTAGTTTCTTATGGAAATGACTTTGCAAAGGCACACTGTGTGTCTGTACATATTTTCTTCCAACTTTTAACTTGGCCTGTAGCAACTGGGTTTATTACAAAGTGCAGATCTCGAAAATGCTAGACTCAATAAATTTCATGCAGATGTTACTCAGATATAGAAGAGAAGCTCTGTAAATAATTTTGTCTTTGAAGAAGTTGCACATTAGTTGAGGGTCCATATAGGAGAAAGTCCTTAGTTATACTAATACCTCAGCTCTAAGAAAAGCTTTAGTTGCAAGTGGCATCATTATTATTTCAAATTAATTACTTCTATGAGTAACTAAGGTATATAATGCTTGATTATCATGCATTCTCTTGTTTTAGATTGTACCTTTAGCTACAGTACATGAACCTTAAATATCCTCTGAGATACTTGTCCATGAATTTTACCAGCAACTTCATTGGGTTAAAATTCAATCTGTTCAGCTGAAAGTACAAGAACTTTTAAGAAATGTAAGAAACTTTGAACAAGTGATTGTTTGTGTTAGGTAATACAGAATTAGTTTTTGCCATACACTCTTAACCTAATTAACTATATTGTGCAGTCTGAAGTAGACTAAAATCTGGCATAAAGTTCCATCTCATCCAGGGAGCAGATTTTCATGTTTAGGATTCTATATTCTTACTATTCTTGAAGCAAGGAACTTGACTGTACTACCCACAAGTGACCTGTTTTATGATGACTGAATTTAAATTGAATACTTGGTAAAGGTTGTTCTTTTATCCTAAAATAATGGGTGAAATACAAATGCACATTTATAACCCATGGATTGTAAGTACAAGTAGTCAGAAATACTTAATGGACTGCTTTCTTAGAGTGTCTGAAAGATCACCAGGAAAAGCAAATAAATATCTCCTCAGCAAGGATGTGTTCATTACAATGATTTTAAAGGTTCTCAAATGAAAGATGAGCTAAATATGTCACAATCATTAATGAAGACATGCTATGTTAATCTTCAGGCATGTTTCTCCTTCAAATAGGTTAAGTTGTTAAAGAAATGCAACTGGAGCTTAAGGAACATGGAATTTGTTGGGTATTTTCTGTGTTTGACTCCATTTATCTTGGAAGATGTGACAGTATATTATAAAAAAAACTTTGTAATTTTGATCGTGGGTATCCTGTTTATTTATTGAGTGAGATTGAATAAATAATATTCATAATTTGAATTACAATGAGGCCTACAGAGGTTTTAAAGTATTAAAACATTTAATTTAAAGGTACCACTGAAGGGGTCTTTCCCAACATAACCAATTTTATCTTAACATAATGAACATCTTGCAACATCCTGAAAAAATAATTTGCGGTTGTGTGGTGACTTGCTGCTTGCACATTTAATTTTGGCAAGAGCCAACATCTTAGAGATTGCTTCATGGTTTGAATTAGATGTCAGGGCAGGCTTTCTCCCAGAGAATGATGTGACTGATAAACCATCATAGGAAAAAAATTAATGTAGTCTTGATTTTCTGAGCAAATATTATTTGCTATATTTTAGTAGTGCTACTTACAGTGTCACAGTGCTTAATATCTAGAAATGTTAGAACAGTAATAATAGTATAGAAATTGTTTCATGTATTTTCAGGGCTGCTGAATCAATAGTCTTCTGAAAATTTCATGTTTTTAAAGATAATTAATTACAATCTAAGTAAACAGGTTTTTTGCTCTTGCCTTGTTTTGCTCTTACCCTGTTTTTTACTCTTATATTCTCTCTTAGGCATAATAATATGCACAGGACATAGCAGATGGTCAAAAGAGAAAGAATAAGAGGTTAAATATTAAGATTCCTGAATGAATGGCATGAATAGATCAGGAATGGTATACAAAGAAAATGTATTTTGAGAAAGGGGAATAGTAGTGCAGTAATTTAATAATGTCAGTTTTCAGCATTTGAAATATTTTTCTTTGCTTTTCTTTAACTGAAGTGTAAATGCATAAATTGACAAATGACTGAACTTTTGTCCTCCTACAGATTAGCATTTAATTTTTATTTGAAACATATACCGGGGTTTCAAACTCAATCTGTTGTAGTTATGACAGCTGAACAGTAACATAAAAGTTATTTCTCAAGTGATGTTTTAAATAGGACTACTCTGGCTTAGCATACTGTGAGTAAAGTCTTAGCTTGGGTTTACAGAAGATAAACTGTAGTAATATATGTGCCTTTAACATACCCTCAGACATTTTAGTGCTCAGAAATATTTTTATTACAGGTTTGTTCTGTTCTCACCAGTGTGGCTTGAATTACAGCTAATACAGGATAGTGAGAGAGAGAGGGAAATGAGAGAAGGCTTGGGTGCTCACATGAGAAAAATGCTGTATGGAAGAATAAACAAGACAAGGAAACTGAAGTGTTCTTGTTGCTTATTGTGTCACACCTGGATTGGAGTAATTTTAAAACTTTAGCAGGGTGACAGTTTCTTATGACATAAGTGCAGTTGGTGTTTATTGAAATACATGTCAGTGTGGCACGTTAAGTCCTTTGAAGGCATGGTTTCACATTGGGTAGAAATGCTAGTGAGCTCATGTGGGAAGACTCCTATCAGTGGTATTACAGCTTAACAGTACCAGTCTTACTGTTTCTCACTACATTTAAGTGATGGAACTTGCCTTATGGTCTTCGATTTGTTTTGGTTTGTCTTATTTTTTCATTGTAACTTGTGTTGCTTGAACCTCTCAGATTTTTATACTTACATGTCTATAATCCTATAGATCAGTTTTTAGAATGTATTTGATGACTTATTTAAACTGTCTCAATGTGAGATGCTGCAGATGCATTTCTACTTTGGCATTGGATTCTCCCTTAGTCTCCACCTGCTTTATGCTTTTGCTATCTCTGTCAATTTACACAACTGAATTCTGAGCAGCTTCAGGTAATTCTGCCTCAAGACTCTCTTCCATTCTCAGTTAGTTTTCCTCTGGATTGGTTGATTCTTCTTCCTGCAGGAGCTCCTATTCAGGAGTATCAGCTATTTTGGCTAGAGCCTGCCAGTAGGTCAGCCTAAAACTCAAACCTCATTTTTAATTGTGTTTATTTTTCTGCATGGTTTGCATGATTGCTTTTCAGCTCTTAAAATAAATCCTGATGCACTAGTGCATTTGTTTTTTACATGCTTTTAAAAAAAATTACTTTATTTCTCACTGTATTTCTTATTTTTCTTTTGTATAATACAGTTTATTAATTGTCAGTCTTTTTCTTTTCCTTTATATTTTGTCTAATCTTTCTAAGAGATCTGCTCACCAGTGGGAAGTCAGTTGAATTCTGTGACTTGAAGATTTTTATTTTTAATTGTGCTGCGCTTTGTTTTCCTGTGAGTGACTCAGTGCTTGAAATCTTCTTTATGCATTTAAGACTGTTTTCACATTCCTCAAAAAATTAAGAGAAGTTATTCCAGAAGTACTTGTTCAAAGGTGGAGGAGAATTATTCTGCCTTAAATAGCTGGAGCTGTCATGCATCTCAGGTAGAAGGACTTGTTCGTCCAAGTGTTGCTGATGGAATTACAGCTTCCAGATAAGGTCACTTAGCATGAAATTCAAGTAACCACTAAACAGAAAGTTTATGTAAGCAGCTTATTGCAGGTCAGATCTAGAAAGAAGCACAGAACTGATCCTGAAAGTAAGATAAATGCAGTTTTAGCTTCTTGCTGTGCATCCCCTTGTGCAGAAAAGAAATTTTTGTAAAGAAATGAAGAGTGGAGCTGGTATCTGGCAGAAGCTTCACGTTCTCCCTGATGGAGTGATAAATGATGAGGCAATTGAGAGGGTTCGCCATCTGGTAGACATTTGCATAGTTTGAGACATCTAATACATAATTATGTTTAGATAAGTATTCTAGAAATTAGAAAAAAAGACTCCAACTTGACAGGACACATAAATACTGTAGTTCTTTGAGATTTTTTTGTTGTTGAAACACAGATGCTGGTGGTAAATCTGAGGTTCTGCATGATGCTCTATGCCAAATCAAATGTTGTTATAACTTGCTTCCAACTGTTCAAATAGGATTTGTGCACATCTTGAGTGATTCTTAAGAGTCTAGCTATTTCCTCCTTACTGTTTGCCCATAGTTCCCTAGGGAGAAGTGAGGTTTAGAAAATGGTGATGACATGTTGGTGCCCTGTTATTGTACTAGCATCTTCTGCTTGTTTCTGACATGAAACACTGTAATGAAAAACGAATAGTGTGCGTGATACAGCATAAATGAAAGAAGACTTAATAAATGTGGTTTCGTGTTCTGTTCAAGGAATTGGTCTGGAACAAACTATAGCTTATCTACTGAAAAATAAAGCTCATTATTCTTTTTTAATTGTAAATGGATAGTTCTAATATACAAAACATTTTCCTCATAAATCAGTTTTCTCCTTAAGAGCTTGAACTGGGATTATAGTTGTCAAGCATAGTTGTTGGGGTGATGTGACAAAGATGATCAATAGTTTTATATCCACTTACCATGCCAAATGATTTCTGTAATTTGCAGTTTCCCAAGAAACTCTCACTAACTGATTACTTATGCGTTAGATACTATGTAAATACATAGTAATTTGAAATAATTAATAAAATTATTTGGTTGTTGACAGGTTTTTTGTGTGCTGAAATGTCTTTTGCTTAGGATAGATAGTTACCTTCTATACGTAGCATGTAGGATGAAAGTTGAAGAAATAGTTATAAATGTCCCAGTGTGGCCAGGGTAGAGGGGAGGATTGTCAGTGTGCTTGCATTTGCCCTTTAGCTGATTTGAATTACCATCTGTCCCAGTCCAATACCAGTTAGCCCATGGAAACCACAGTATGTGTTTAGTAATGTCATATATCTGTTTCAGTCCCCCTTATTCTCTGCACTCTTAATCGTGGTCCTTCAAGGCATTCACTGAATTTCCTGTGCAGCTCCCACGGCATTGTATGTGGGGATTGTATTTGGCATCACTGGCAGCACCCAGCTTCTCTAAAGAATCCCCATCTTCACCTTGACACCCATCCCTTACTTGCTCCTCACGCAGTTGCTACTTGTTCCCACAGTCCAAACAGCATCCTCAAATATTTACATGATCATCTTTTCCTTTGGCAGCCTAGAATTGAAAGGCTTTCAATCAAAAGTGGCTAACTTAACCACATTGTGTGATGGTTCTGGTCCTTCATATGCCTTTTCTAAGACTAAATGATGCTCTAAGTTCAACATACTATATTTTGTTTTCACTGAAGCAGAATTCTGGCTGACTTCAGAAGGAAATTAGCTTGAGTAACTAGTTATAGGTGAAACTGATAGTAAATTAATACAGTTTTGTAGTCTTTGACTATGTTGGATGTTTTACCTAGACCGTTGCAGACTGCAATTCCAGATATCTGGGGAATAAGAAGTCGTTAAATGTTGATATTAATACTAATTAGAACCACCTTGTACTTGAAGTCTTGAAGTGTATGCAGTCAGTGTAAATGAAAAAAAAAATTTGACAAATTACTTTTGTGTCACATGCTTTCAGACTTAATGCATTCTGTGCGTGTGCTGAATGGTTGCCAGGTTGTTTATTTTAATTACTCATTTGTCTTTGTTGGCTGACCTCTGCATCCACAATGATTCACTAACACTGGATCTAATTTCTTATATTTTTACTTTCCTTTACTGATAGAAGGAGCACATTACATTTCTGACATAACTTAGGCCTTGTAAAATGAACTAGTGTAGTTACTAATGGATTTCATCAGCTAATCTAGTGGCTTTAGAAAATGTCAGCATATATTGAATGCAGTGCAGGCTTTGCTGTCTACTTCATGTGCTTTTATGTTCAGATTTAACTGTAAGCTGAAATCAGTGTGGATGTACAACGGGAAGAGTATGCTTTTGAGTAATTTCAGCTGTTTATATGCAAGTGCATGTATCTATTTGTTTGAGGGTTTTATATGAAGATCTAGGCTTTGCCCACCCATATTCAGACAGGCAAGTAAAGGAAGCCACAGGGAGTGATAATTCTGCAATTCTACAGTAAGATACGAAATACAGTTTTATTGGTTGAGCTTGTAAGTTTTGTATTTGATAGCATTTATAACACTGTGTTAACTCACTTCATAGCATGTGTAATGAATTCCATCAGTTTCAGGAATTTGCTGTGCACACTGAATTGAAATCTGTTGATTGCAATGGAAAGCAGACACTGAGAAGAGTATAACTTAGGACACATGAAACCCGTGTCATCTGTTCAGCAGAGCCACAACTTCAGATATTTTTGCAGTTGTCTGTAGGTCAGAGGCTCTACCATCGTGGTATTTTCTTGCTATCTCATGAGGTTTTGCATCATACACTAGACACACCAGACTAAGAGAAATTGCAGGGTGCATTTAGACATCCTAGCAAACATGATCTAAACTGAAGCTTCTACTGAGATGTGTGGTCCCTACCAGGCATTCCTAATATTTTCTTTTCATGGAATATAGTGATCATGTGGCCACAAAGTGAGTCAGTTTGGATGAAAAGAATAGTTTTTTGACTTATCAACCAGGTGAATCAATTTAACTCTGTGGATTCATGATCTCCAGATGAGTGAGGTGGAGGGAATGGGGACAAAAAAAGAAGAGTGAGGAGAGGTCTACCAGTTTTGATGGCAGTTACCTGCTGGATTGACATAGCTGAAACATCTGATTATGTTTGCAAATTGCAGATATGTATAAACCACATTAGGAAGCATTTTCTTCCCTTCCCTATGCTGCTCATTTTCTCCCTTGTGCTGTTGTAGCACGTTAGTACAACCATACTACGGATTAGATTGGGAAAATATTTTAGCTGTGAAGTAACTTGAGTAAAAAGATTCTTGAGATGGATCACATTTGCATTGCAGTCACATTGCAGTGATCACAAGAGGATGGGAACAGCTGGATATGCAGTGGGAGCTTCTTATGCAGACATCATTCTTGATGAATTGGATTTCAAACAGGCACAGATAGAGAGGACTGATACTGGTAGAGAGAATGGGAAGGTGTGTGGCCTCAGCAGCTGAGGAAAGAGGTGACCAACAGAACCATTGTTGAGGAAGAGTTGGAATAATTTCTAGAGAAAAGAAAACGGTCTGAGAGAAGCTCAGACCTTTTTCGGGAGGATGTGTGGAAACACTTTGGTGTAAGAGAGAGATGGGAAAATTATGTAGTAGGAAGGAGAACTGTGAAAGATCAGTCCTAGTCTCTGAACGAGCTTAGTGGATAGTCAGGGCTTTTGGTTTTAGTAAATTTCTACTTACAGAAGCAAATCAGTGATGTGATTATTTTTCTTTTTAAAAGTTTCTTCATAAAAAGCTATGTAATTTAACATACATGGTCAGTTTCGGGATCATAAAATCATTGTGAGATGTTAAAGTTGCATAATAATGTTGTCTTTTTGCACAGTAGAGTGATATTTTGTAGGAGTTTCATTTAGCAACAGGTGTAATAAGAGGTTTAACATTTGTAGTGACAATCCAATCCATTAATATTTATTCTTGACTTAGGAATAATACAAGGAGTACATTTATGATTATATCATGGTGGCAGGAAAGATAAATCAGTAGATTAAGACATTTTGATAGGTCACAGAATTCCTTGAAAAATCAGTGCTGAAGACAACTACCAATACATAGACATGTTTTATACCTTTTACAAAGAATTATTGTTACTTGCTATAGCAAGAAAGAAACTAAAGAGATCAAGAAAAAAAGTCAGCCGCTTCTCCTTCCTAAATCTTTCTCTTTGATCAGCATCATCATATGTAGGTTTGGACTGAAAGGCCAGTGGTTGCCAGAAAAAATAAGCTGGGATCCATCAAGTATGTAGTGTCAAAAAGTTATGTAAGCTGTCATCTGTATATTTGAAGAAGAAGGACAGGGAAGAGGGATAGGAAATGGTAGAAAAAGAAAATTGCTGAAGTGCTTTCCTTTTTTTGTGTGTGTGTTGGTGGTAGTGTGGGGTTTTTTTGTTCTTCTTAAAGTGAAATAGGTGGGGTTGAAGAAAGTGGATTAAAATTAATTTCAGGGTACAATTTAAAGTTAGAGGGACTACCAGAGAATGTAGACTTATGTAGACTTAAAAAACTGTGCGAGTGTTGCCTTTTCATTGTATGTGCTCTACAGCTGAGCTGTTGCAGTAAGTCACAGGGTGCTCTGTGAGCTGTGTTGGTGACATGGCTCTGTTTTACGGACCCAAGCTCGCTGCTCCATTGAACTGCTGCTATCTCCTACACAATCTTTGTATGAACTGGGGCTGTTATTTTACTTCCTGCTGCTAAATCTCTCTAGCACAGGATCTGAGTTTACCACCTGGACTCTCTGATCTGGCATGCACATGCGCTTCGTAATGGGTGGAGAATGTAAAACTTGTGGCTCTTTGTTCTTTCTGTCACTTTCCTTTGTGACCCTCCCTGTTGTTAAACCAGTAAAATTGAAATCTTGATTGAAGTATGAAATTGCATTTTTTTCCATGCACTTGTGGTGTCTACTGTGTGAAGAAATAGTGCTGTTGGTGGCCTAGCAAACTTTTAAGCAGCAGATTTGTAGCAAAATGTAACTTCTCTTAAATTTGTTTTTGTTTCTGTGACCCTCTACCCACCTTGGCAAAAATGATACATTTAGTTACACTTACAAATTTAAATTTGTAGGAAAATAGCATGTCAAATACTCCGTGAACTAGTGAATGTGTTTTCCTTTTGATTTGTGCCAGACTGCTTTTGATGAAGTTAGTAATCAATAAAAATGAAAGCTGACACTCTAAAATGGATTGAAATAAAATTGTTAATAATAATTACTTGAGAAGAGTATCAAAATAGATTTTACACTTCAAATTAATCATTGAGCTTTCCTCCTTTTTATGCCTCCCATAATTTCTAATTCTATCCGCTATAGATGATTTAGTTATTATGTGTAGCTGAAACAGTGATTTCATAATTTGCCTTAGTTTTCTGCTATTTTTTTTGCTGTTGAAGCTTTGAAGTAGTTTATTTTTTTCTTGCTTGTTTCTCTTGAATTTAGACTGTTCTAGTAAATGTAGGCCTTAATAGAACTGTCTACATTTTCCATAGTTTTAATAGTACATGTTATGCTTTTCAGTGGTGAATGTGATAAATTGAAGTATAAGTGCATTTGTTTAATTCACTATGATTTATCTAGGCTTGTCTCTTTTGGTCTTCTGTTTCCTTTGTTGAGCTGTCTGTAACCTCATATTTTCTGATTCCAAGATTTACTTCTACTATGCTGCTTGCAGGAAAGGAGCTGAGAATTAATGACAATGTTGAGAGGCAGGTTAACTTTTTAGCTTAAGGCATACAAGTGAAGGAGTCAGAACATTTTTTCTATTTCAGTTTTACTCTAATCTGTCTTCATGGTTTTTCAGTTGTAAACTTGTGGCAAAAATACTATGTTTTCTTCATGGTTTCATGGTAACAGCATACAGTTTAAGGAAAGCAAAAACCATGTAACACCAAAACAATTATGGTTGTAGTTCTGAACAGGAAAAGAATTATTTTAAAAGTGTAGATTTAAAATTGATTGTGTTCTTCAAAATGCTTTATCCAGGCTGTGAGTCAGAAAAAATATGGAAAATAAATTTTCTTTTTTTCCTTTTTATTTATGTGTTCAATTTCATTGTTACATCTTCAGAATAATTAGTTTTCTGCAGTCATGTGGCTTTCTGTAATGGAGAAAGTTATTTAAATATGTAAAACAGGACAGTGGTGTTCCAAAATTCTTCTGTGAAATTTTAAGACAGATTTAAATGTGTATTTTGGAATTCTCTAGGTCTCAGTACAATTAACTCGCGTTGCTGTGTTTGTAGTTGTGATGGTGGATTTTGTGCCATGGATGCTGTTCAATATATCTATATATGTCTTTTCTTTACAGAAAACCAACTTTTTGGATGCCCTGTGGGGAGATGCATCTGTGACATGGAGTATGTGTTTGTTCATCTACAATCTGAGGCACCAGTGTGTGGGCTACATATGACAGAAGACTTAGTTGTGGAGACAGTCCAGCTGAATGGCTACGTCATAATAAGGAACTGGTTTAAAAATGTTAGTGTCTCGTGACAGTAATCCAAGTTTGGGAAAGCCTAGCAGCCCAACAGTAAAAAAAATTACTTTTTTGTGAACGTTGGTGCAAAAAGAACAAGCAGTTGATATATATTTTACCATGTGTTCCCTGATCCTTTAGCACTGAATCTTTCATTACACTGAAATCATGGTATGAGGATTGGTGGAAAAGGTCCTTCCCCCATCCCCAGCACACATCCAGCAACCAGAGACTGTGTCAAGATGACCTCTGAGGAGGTGACAGCATCTGTTCTCCTGTCTGTGGTACAGGGTAAAGTGATAGCTGCCCAGTCAGCTGGACATGAAAATACTGAAAATGCTTTGGACACCAGTGTTATAAGAAGACATGCTGCCAGTTCAGGAAGGCAAACCACACACAATCTGTCTTACTTACACAGACTTGAAGAAGAAAGTCTTCAGGGCTCAGTGCCCAAAATATTCCCTCTGGCCAAAGAACAACTGGCTAATGACAAGAATAATGAAAACTTCTGGGAGAGGAACAGCTCCATCTCTGATTCAGTGGAATTTCTTAACATTAACTGTAATATTGTACAGAAAAACTACAAGAGCAGTATCTCATGCAGCCAGTTGTATCAATCTTGTCCTCCTTTATCAGGGGAAGAGGCTTGTCTGGAAACTGGAATTCCTGTTTCGCTGGAAAGAGCCATGCTTGCTGAAATTCAGTTGAAAATGAATGGACCTTCATTAAGAAGCCAGACAGCAGTAAATAAGAATGACAGCGGTGATCCTGATAAAGTGGCCTTTTTTCACTTACATTGTGCTAGTGAAAGGAATATATCAAAGGCTTTGTGTGGTTTACACAACAGCTTCATTTTGGAAGACTGCATGCAGCCCGTGAGCGATGGTGATGGTGACACCACTGGTTCCCCAGCCTGCACTTGCAGCATAATGCAGTTGACAAATAATTGTGAGAATGCAAATGGACAGCAGTTGTATGAAGATGCTTTAAGGGATAAGTACTTATGTCTGGAAAGAGCACCACGAAAGGTTAAAGTGGCGTGCTCGGGTCACAACTTCTGTGGAAATAACTTTACTGGAAGAATGCCCTCAAAGCCCTTTCTGAGCCATTTTGAGGACTGCAATGATAACTGTGAAGAAGAGCTGGAAGAGGATTTTTTTAGAAACAAAAAGGAACGTTCTACGCTATTAATAAGACGTTTCTGTAAAAATGATAAAGAGGTTAAGAAATCAGTTTATACTGGAACAAGAGCAATTTTTAGGACTTTGCCATCGGGGCACATAGGAACTGTTGCTTGGAATTATGTTGAGCAAAGGAGAAACAACAGTGGCATGAAGCTTCCTAGGATTACAACAGAACAGCTAACTATTATTCAGTCCCTAGTAAAATGGAAATTTAATTCCTGTCCTGAGAAGTCTTTATGGTATGAGGTAAGCTTTTCATAGTGTTTTTTGGGTTTGTTTTTGGTTTTTTTGTTGTTTGTTTGTTTGTTTCCTTGTTTGTTTTGATAACATGATGACCTTTCCATTAAAAAAGTGCCTTCAACTAATAAATACTTAGTAACGCTGAATGGGATATTTCACTTGCCCACATTGAACAGCCTTATGCTGAACACTGCTTTTTAGAAAAATGTATAGTCATCCTCTAAAATTCTTTTGGTTTAAAACAGAGATGTGGTAAATATGTCTATAACTATACATGTATAAAATTTATACATATATATGTATGTACATATATATCAGTATAAAATATGTATAGGTAAATATTTATACCTAGATCTATGTATAAATTTATTTCTTGATAAATATTCTTTGCATATAAGAATATATCCCACCTATATACAGAATAAAAAGATATATGCATTTTGTAGATATTTATATTTTAAACAGAAAAGGTGTGTAATATACATTTATATTTTTCCATGTATATGATAGGTGTATAACTATACATTGTAGTTCTACACATTTGAATATATATACCATTTATGTATGTATAAACATTTGATGGATATATTAATTATATAGTTGTTCCATAAATATAATAACATTATATGTGAGAGATTAGATTACAGTGAAAAATTTGTTGCTCGGGAAAAGAAAGCATAGTATTTCCCCAAGTTACAGGTATTTCTATTTCTTTTACACCTATTTTACAATAGTAAAACAAGTAATACTTGAATAATAAACATTAATGTGCTGATACTGCCCTGATTTGTGTTCTCTTAAGTTACATAATGCAAGGAATTCTAAGTTTAGAATGAAATCATGAATGCATAAATTAGTATTATAGCAATTATATAGCACATTCTTAATATATTCTTTTAAGTAGTAAAAGATTTTCTGTGCTGGTAGAAATTAAGTAGTCGTTGATGTAACCTAAAAAAGATTTTGACTGCTGATTACTGAGCTTAGCAGTAAAAGGAGCTGTAGTTTTTCTCTGTTAAAATCTATGAATAAGCTCAAGGGAGGGGAAAATAATCGAGGTAAAGGAGCGTGTTGTCATATAAGCTATGCTTATAAATTGGTCCTGAATAAATGGAATTATCTTCTTCTCAAAGAAATTTCTAGCACTTATTGCTCAGAGTCTTCAACAACTTTCAGTAGGACTGAAATGGAGGAAAACTTACGTATATGGAATTGAAGAATCATCTATCATTTACATTCATGTAAGATCACAGAATCCTATGGTAAAACCGATCAAACAAATAAGAAATTTTGTCAGTGATAAGGGACAGGACTCTGACTCCATGACAGTTGTGCCCTCCTGTAATATTCTCATGTATTTTTCCATTTAAATAGTTAATTGAAGAGTTCTGTAAGTGTGTGTCTGTCAGGTTTTTTACCAGGTTGCAGAGCTTTGTGGTACCGTTGTTTATGGTGAAATTCACTACACTGGTCAGTGGAAGTACAGACTTGCTGGGCCAGCAGGTGCAGTGAAGAGTGTGTGACCATTCTCCCACAAAGGGGTGCATGTAGTTCTGTGCGTTTACTTAACACGGTGTGTGTGTGGTACATTTCAGTGGCATTATAACCTTTATGGGGGAGAGATGGGACAGTGTTTTGTAGCTGAGACAGCTGAAGGGTGTGTTTATATTTCTTCACTGGACATTTCCAGTTTGACATGAGTTCCTTAGCTTTTATTCCTGTGCTTGCCTGTTTAACAACTTTCCACCACTGCTGTATAATACTGAACGTACAGCATTTTGGGCTTTAATTTGAAGATTTTTTGGTAGTCTATATGTATGAACTCAGAAACAAAAGTAATAAGTATTCACTGAATAGTTATTTAAATAGAAAAATTCAGTCTACAAGTCAGCAAAAGATAAATAGGCACTGTAAAGCACTTTGCATACCAACAGTGCACAGAATGTTTTCCTCAGTTTTCTGACCATGACACATGGTCAGAAAAAGCTTAAAACCACGTTTCTAAGTCTTTCTTCGTCCAAATGGACGCTAAAACTGTTTTTCTTCTTATCAGTCTCTGTATATAATGTCCTTATGTGTAACATGCATCAAGTTCTCTTAGCATTGTTTTCTTGTTATTTTAGTGTTGAATATTGTTTCTGAAATAATATTTGTATGTGTTTATGGCTTATGTTATTAGCATTATAGATGGATTTACACAAACATAGAAATTAACTTAATGGATGTGACAAATATATGGACCTATTGAACATATGTGCTGGGTTAAAATAATTTATTGAATTTTCGGCATTTGTAGGGACTCTTTCATGCTAATAATTAAAGGAAGAAGGAAAAAGTAGTAAATGAATGTGGCAATTTGTTCTTCCTTTCCCCTTATCTCACCCTTTGAGCATGCATTCTGTTTGGAACAGCTAACTGAACAGTAGTTCTGTTCTTCAAGAGGAAAAAAAAGTTGGAGAAATTAAGTTTTCATAGCAGTACTGGTGTAACATGGAACAATAGAGACCTTTATGTTTCAAAGTAGGAAAATATGGGTCTCATTTGTGCATATCCCTTACATAAAAATTCTAGTGCTAGTAAAGGAAAGGCACTGAACTGTCATTTTGTTAAGTGATTTTTTCTTTTTTCTTCCTTTACTTAGGGAGGTGGGACTAAGGATTTGCACTATATAGAAAATACATGATGTTACATTTTTCTCCATGTAGCATATTATTACTGTTGATAGGGATTTCATATGCTGATTTAGACTCCTCTAATTTAATGCATGCGTTTATGATTTAATGTATGTGTTGTATGAAGAGAGAAGATTTTTATGTTGAATATTTTTCTAATTTTGCACTTAGTTTTTGTAGCTAAATACAGTGCAGGGTTTACCCTTGTCAGATGGGTGTGTGTAACATGGCTATTTTATCTGTTCAGGAGACATTTGCTTGTCTGTGCTGGAGCAGTGGAAGCCCCTCACATTAGTACCTGTTAAGGAAGTCACAACGAATTTGCCACAGAAACAGATCATGAGAGTGCAGGCTCTGGTGTTGGCTTTGCTTGAGCAGGTGTCTGCTGCCTGGTTTCAGCTCAGCTGCACTGTGTTAGCAATCTGACTAATTCCCAGTCAGAGTTTCTGGGATCTGGGAGATGTAAGGTTCATAGAGCTGAAATACACTTGTTTTTTCCTGATATGATGGTGGTTTTGCTGTGGTGGTAAAGTACTGTGACAAAAGTAAACCTGTCCACCATGGACTATGATAGGAAATCTGGGCAGTTCACTAGACTTTCACAGAGTGATTCTCTCAAGCTACTTAAGTGACCTCAAGATCTGCAGATGGCAGCTGCAACAACATAGTTGCAGTGCATAATAGCTAAATTCTTTAGTTAAGCTTATTTTGTAGGCGTCAGTACTATCTTTGCTGTGTCATTACATTCCTGGTGCCAATAGTTTGAGCTTTCAGAAGCAAGAACTCTGCTGCCTTGCTCAACTCTGCTCAGATAGAAGTTAGCACTCTAATATACCTGACATTCTTCAAAGTTGCTAAGGCACTACTAAAATGCCAATTATTAATTAGGCAATAATTAAAGAACATATTAATTGCCCCACATCTGTTCCCATGTAGAATAGTGATTCTATAATAGATTTTTCTTGTGAGATTGTTTCATAATTCATGTAATGATTTGGAATAGTAGTTCAGCATTTGTTAGCATCAGGTTGTTTTTTTTTTTTTTTTNATCTAAAATAGTCATCTCAGATAATATTTGTTTAAAATAGAGCTCGGCACAAGTTGTTTTCTGTTTAATATATAGTATTTTAATTTTTTTGTTGTTTAGAATTCATTTTTAATTCTTAATATATTCTTAACTACAGTAAATATTTTGTAATTAATATAAATATTGATTTTAATTTTGAACCTGTAGAGAGAGCTCAGTTCCCTCCCTCTGCTGCCCTCCTCCCTTCCAGAGCTGTATCAGCAATTCTAGTCAGTGCAGTTTTTGTGGCATTTCTGAAAATACAGATAGATAGAATATTTCACTATCAGTCATGGCAATAATGTCTGCTTAGGCTATATCAGCAACAGTTGCACTAACCAAATGCAGGAGCTTGTTACTGCAAATGGTAACACATTATGAACAAAGGAAGGGTTAGTAATGCCCTGTGTGTGTAAGAACATTTTTTGGTTGTTTTTCTCAGGTGTTGAGTTAATTGTAACCTCTAATTGTCAATATTTTGTCAGAATGAAGAGTGTAACCCTCTTTTACATCTAGTAGTGTCTTGGAAGATACACTTTTCCAATGTATTCAAAACATAATTTATCTAGTGAAGAGGCCCTTGTTGATTCTTAAGAAGTGAAAGAAAAACTTGAAAGCATCTGATTACCCTCTGTGCTAGTATGAATAAGCAGCATAAGAGTCCCTGTTTATGTGCTGTGTTTCATTCACGTGACTGATCTGGTTTATTAGACAGAAAGCTTGTGGGGCATCCACATGAAATCACCTGGACATAAGAGTCCTCCTAGTAAAGTTATTCTGCCAAGCTCTGTGAGATTCACAACCCACAAAGTAGCCTAAAAACTTTAAATTATTACTGACTTTCACTTCTGGGTTGTTTTTAATTGTTTCTGTAGGAATTTCAGGTCTGGGTTTGCTGTCATACCATCTTTCTGTTAGAATTATGTGCTTTTCCCACAATTTTTTACTTCTTGCTACATATTTTAAAAGATGGAATTCTTTAAATGGACTTTTACTCTCTTCCCTCAGTTTTCCCTTCATACCTGAAATGTAACACTGCTCTTCAGGCTAAAGTTTATACTGTACTTGTACTTCTATTTAACAAATAAAGGCTACTTTGTGATTCTATGTTGTGGACTACAGGCAAATTTGAGATTTTTCAGCTTTCCATTTTGAAATAAAATTTCTAGTCTAGCATGCTGAAAGGAATTTACAGGAAATAATGACATAAAACAAATAATCTGCAAGTGGTTGGAGTGTTTCTCCACTGTAAGAACAATTTTTTTATCTGACTGTGCATGAGTATTTTGCCTGTTAAAATGCCATGGTGCTTTTTAGACATAAAGGTTTATTTAGTTATGGTAAAGCAGTTGGTAGGTAAGGACAAGCAGGTTTTTATTCTACCTGGACCCAGTATTCTTGTTTCTTTGTTTGAAGAAAAAAGTTGATGGGCAGAATTGACTATTTGGAAAAAAATCAAGGAAGCAGGAGAAGAGCCAAATAGGCATGAAATTATGTTTTCCCTTCAGTAAGTACTGTAAAAATAAATTGAACTTTTAAAAATGAAGCTCTGTACTTATATTTGCCTTGGGTTGAGTTACTCCAGTTTTAAAGGCTAGCTTTAAAACCAGAAAATTTACCCTCTGTCTGTAGAAGGCATTTTACTACCATGATGTGATATGGTTTTGCTTAATACTTTGTATTAGTTTACAGTTGCCTTATACCTTTAACAACATTGGGCCAAATTATGAACAATAAGTTTTAGCTGTGAGCACACTTAGGTATTTAGAGCCAATAGTGTGGGAGTCTTGGCAAGAGCATTATATTATGCTTTCAGTTTTTCCACATTTTCTGACTTTCCTTCTAGTGACTGTTCATTAACTGTAAAGAAGCATGAAGGTCTGGTTTAGAAAATCTCCCTGCAGCACATTAAAGGGTTCGTTTTAGAGTGTTAGAGTTGGACACTTTTCTAAATTCTTTCTCAGTTGAAACTAAGTTATCTCCATTACCTGTATGAACTGTTGAAAAGTTGGGTTGTTTACTCTGGTGTAAGTTAATAAAAATTGTGCCATATAAACATCACTCTGTTGATGGGTGAATAACTAAAATCTGAATTTATGAGATTTCATATACATTTTAATTTAACTTGCTTTTCTACAATCTTTCAGAATCTTTTAAAAAGAAATTTTTCTAAAATTAAATAAGCTTGGCTTGACAGTAATTGGTAGGCATATACCTTACCGGTATGATATTTCAAGAACAGCTTAGAGGAAAAATGTCTCCTGGAAAATTTTACTTGCCACAATATCTAAGGCATCCCCCATGAGATATGAGGCTATTTGGTTCTTCCATGTGTGAAAAGTGATTGGATGATGTACAGTTATGAGCCCTCTGGTCATGACATTTTCTTGAAAATATGGACTAGTGACAACCTAAAAGTGGAAATAGCAATTGAACATAATACAGCCATTAAGTGCTGTCCAAGTAGGTGTGAGCTGGGCTATCAAGTGACAGGGGGCTCTGAGGGTGCTCCCACACCAGTCAAAGCTGACGACCCCGGTGCAGCACTGGAACCAGAGTGACTCAGGGCAGGGTGACAGCACACAGCCTCCATCAGGAATCTGCAAGTGGGGCAGTGCTGGAAACAAACAGCCCTGGCATTTGTAGCCACTTTTTTCTTCTTTTTTTTTTTTTTTTAATTTTTGTTGTCCTAATAATTTCACTAGGCAGTGATATAGTTAGATGCTATTATTTACCTGTAAAACACACATATCAGACAGTGCTTCTATTGTCCTGCAAATCATGTGAAAGTAAAAATTTGTTTAATATTTTCAACTGTAACCAGATACATTAATTTTTGAACTGAGATTGAAGACTTGCTTTTAGTATAGAAAATACTGGAAGATGGAGACCTACAGAGAAGGTTGCTGTGACAGTACAGANCGTGGTGTTTTTATGACTTCTGTGTTAAATGAATGTAATGCAAGGATTTGTGATATGCATGGCTAATGTAAGGAGTCCTGTGTTAAGATTTCTTTATTTCCATAAAGTTGAGCTATAGACAGTTGGTGGTGTCTGTTAACAAAAATTTAAGGAGAGAAAAAATATTTGGAGGTTAAAAAAATTATTTTTTATAAA
>VXAX01008007.1:333412-498152 GCA_013399835.1 Leptocoma aspasia
TAAAAAAATTTAAAAAAAAAAAAAAAAAAAGTGTTCTTCCCATCCTGGTTCAGTGATGGTCAGCCAAAGGAAGAGCCCAAAAGAGGTCATTAAAAAAAAAAGGGCATGTGTATAGGTATATTTTCCTAACGATTGTTGGGATATATGATATTTAAATGGTATTCAAGGATTCCTTCAGGCAATTTGTGGTGAAGCCTTCCTCCACTCTTCCAACTTAAGAGTGCCATTAGAGAGACCAGTCTTCTTCCACCCTGTGGGACCAAGTAGGAGAGTCAGGTCTTTCACAGGCTTTGCAATGTCATGTAGGTCAATTGGCCTAGATCCCACGTTTTATTTAGGACAATTGGGTCTATGATGCATATATCAAACCTTAGTTTTCTGAGATCCATCCCTTTACCAGCTTGGGAATCCTCAGAAAATGGTTAAGGTTTAGTTTTAGTGTTTTGCTGAATTTCTTCTACAAACCAGACAAAATAATATTTTCCTGAGGTGAATTTGCCCATCATGGAGCCAACCTTCCTGGCTTTTTGTGCTTATATGGCTTGAACAGAGATAATATTTTCTCTTGGATAGTCTTATGCCATGACACTTATGTTTATATGAATATAAACAAAAAGAAGTTTTATTTTGAGAAAATTATCTTAATATGAAAGATTTATTCCATTTGCTTTGTGTTGTTGATTAAAATGTCCTTTGTGTTCATATATGTATTTTAAAACATTTAAAAATCTGTGTCTAGTAAAATGTTGCTCTTGGCAAAATGATGAAAAAAACCATTTTTTCATGTAAAGAACAGTACAAACACTAAATAGAATAGATTGTGTAAAAGAACAATTTCAAATTATTTTTTTCAATCTTCAATGCGATTTATTTCAAACAAATTTAGGCTTTAAAGTTAGTCAAGCCTCAATACAGCCTGTGAATTTAAAAAAAAAATGGAATGTCGCTCTTTCAACTCTTTACTAGGACGTTTTAAAATTAGATTCCTTGTTTAAAAAAAACAATTGTCCCTTTTACTCTCTATTACTTGAATAACATTGTGGGCAAAGCTTTTTTCTTGTTTATACCATTGTCAAGGCTATAGAAAACGATTTTCCTACCAGTAGGTGGAATCAGATGAAAATCTTTAATAATTAAACACAGACTGTAGCTGTATTTTCTGATTCAGCCAAAAGAAATCATCTGAGTAGCTCGTTTTGAAGTTGAAAAATAATAGCAGCTTTCTAAAAATTATTTCACTCATAAGAATGCGAACTAGATTAATAGAAAGTTATTATTTATGTTTAAGAATAATATGACTTTGACACTGATTCCTTACATGCACTTTTGGAGAGTACTCCTGGATAGGTTAAAAATGTTGCATGAAAGAAAATTCTGTTATTAGTTAGTATCTATGGCTGTTCAGTAGACAGTTATTCTTCTGAGCAACTTTTTCATAAAACTTTAGAATTAAAATCTTCAAATTACAAATACAAATATATGATACAAAAAGAATACAGTGCCAAAAACTTATGAACATCTGGGTTTTATAGACACTATTTTAGAAAATAATTCTGATCATCTTTGTAATTTTTTTGTATTAGATCTATTCTCAGACCTCTTATAAAGAAAGTTGGCAGTATAATTTCTTTTATATGTCTTACAAGCATTCAGAAGAAAAGAGGGAATAAAGGTTTCCTGGTTGTATAGTGTGTATAAAGTTTTGGCAGTGTTAACTCCTAGTTTTACATGTATTTAAGGTAACAGGGTTGTCACATATATCTCTTCTGAAAACTCTGAGTTTGTGCACAAAACTCAGTCTAAGAGTGACTGATTCAAACACCAGTTTATCTTCACCCAGCTGATGGAAAGAGGTATGGAATCCTTTGGAAAGCTCAAGCAGTAGAAAAAGGTTTGTCCAGCCTTCTTGTATTTGTGGCAGTTGAGGGAGAGTTGTTCAGCAAAGAGCAAGACACTGAAGTTAGACGTTACAGATTTTCCTTCTGATTCTTCCTCTGTTTTCATTTTGAAAATGTTATTTACATACTTACTTTTTCCATGGGTTCTGTATTTATAAACCTATAGTAGTCTTATGTACTGATTTTGGGGTATAGTTTGTTTTCCTCCTGGGCATTTTGGAAAGTAAGTGAATATATTCACCCACCCAGTACTTGTAAAACTTTTCAATAAACTTCAGAAAGTAGGAATTATACGGGAAAGAAAATGTTAAAGTCTTTAGTGATGGACAATATAGATTTTGCAGCTGGTCTTTGGTGGGTATAAAAAGTGCAAGTTAGGCTTCAGTCTTCTTTTTAAATTCTGCTAAAATGGTCTCCTGCATTCTTGCCTTTCATCCTTCTTTACTGGTGTAATTTTGTGTGCTGGAGAGTTCCCATGTATGTTCTAGGAGGAAATAATTTTTCATGGGAATGTTTTTCTCCTTTCACCGAGGAGAAGCTTTCCAGGGATGGCTTGGATCAAATCATACAGAGTATTTGTGATGAAAAGCATAATTTACTGGAGCTCAAAATGCAGCTCACACTTTCTCAGTGAAAGGGCTGGGGTGTTTAATGTATCGCAAATGCATGTCTTGGTATGGACACAGGTTCCAAAGTGTTTGAAAAACTAAAGCCCTTTGGGACAAACCTACACAGACAAGTTCATGGAAGGTATGTGAGAGAACTTGTAACACCAGAGTTCTGCATCTGGGGTTTTCAGCTTTGGGACAGACTTGGCAAGCAGACCAAAGGGAGTATGTTGGCTGTTGTCTTCTTTTTTTTTCCTTTCCCAGGATGTATACTGTACAATTCCTTGCAGATACACACTCTCTCCAGTTCCATTCAGACAGAGAAGCAGAAAGCTAGTGAGTTATGTATTTAAAGATTTGTAGGAAATACAGAGTTTGCTTCTGTTCCATAACACAAAGTTTCTGCTCTTTGCAATGTTGAAGAAGGTCACTGTGAAATTAAAGCTATTTTAGAATTGACTACTCTTAATTAAGAGGTCATATAGTCAGTTTTTTGCAGAAATTGATTGTTCTCTTTGGAAGGAAAACAAAGCTGAGTAATAGAGCACCTTCACCTTTTGTCAAGAAAATCTTGCAGCTGGGAGCAATGTCACCTTCTCTGAAAACATGTCTTGCCATTTATGACTCATGCTGGCACAGTAAACTCTAAACTCTCATCCCTCAGGCATTTGTAGTGGTTTGTTTACCTAAAATTCCTTGACATTGTTGAGAAAACATTTCTTTTCTTCCTTGGACTGAAAGAACAAACCCCAAAAAAGCTGTTGATGTGGGTTGGAGGGAAGTGTTGTTCATATGTTGGATTCCACAGATGAATGGAACCTCTTGTAAATGCTATTAGGTCTGTACGTTATGACACTGAAAAATACATGAAAAGTGTATTTGACAGGAAAAACATTTGGTTTTCTTGCTGACCCTAAGCAAGCAAGGATGTCTCATTGGTGCCTGACTCCTGACTGTTTTAGTCAATACTTACCTCATGTCCTTCACTTGATATTAAACAACCCAGAACTGACAACTTAAATGAATGTAGACTTGTCAGCTGCTTCCTCTGTCTTCCTGCCTTTTTTTTTGGTGTGTGTGTGTCTATGTGTGTGCAGGGACACGCTTCAGAGCACTGCCAGTTTAGTTAGATTGACAAGGCTACTTGTGTAGAAAATAATATGTTCCAGACCACAGGGACACGATGATCTTAAATTCAACTGATAGAGAACATTACCAGACTATACATGGAATTTAGATAGTGTTGTTTTTCTACACAAACCCTAAGTCCCCAAAGAGGAGAGAGAATTTCATTGTTTATCTGCCAGAAGTGCACTTAAATTGTATTTGAATAAATCTGTTAGATTGTTGTTTTGTTGGGACTGCCAAGAACGGATTGGCTGTCTTGAAGTATTTCTTTGCATAGTGGATCATGCTGCACATTAAAGAAGCTTAAAAGAAGAAAGCAGTTTCTGTGCTAGATGGTATCACTTTGGGTAATGATGTGGTGGTAGGCACTTAGAATGAAGATTTTATTATGGACACCAGGAGTTAGAAATTTTCAGTTCAGATTACATCATTTGTTCAGGTGATTTGTTCTAAATTCTCAAAGAACATTTCTGCACTATTTGTGGCATAGTAGCTATTAAAGACTGTGAACCTTAGCAGCCAACAGTATATATAGGTAAAGCTACAGATTCTAGAGCTGCTTAGCTAAATCCATTGCATATTTTTAAACTTTTTTTTTCAGTTACCTTCTTTCAAAACCATTTTGCTCAGAAAACATTAATGTCTCCTTTAAAATGTCCATATACTTGAAAATGTCAATACATTACAAACTAAATGCCCATAGATGCCTTCCAGCAAACTTCAGGTTTATCTTGGAATAAATGTCCTTGTAATTAAGAAAAACAATTACAACTATTTGTCTGAACTTTATCATATTCATTCATTATATTAAGTTTTTTTCATTCAGAACAATAATTGCTCTCCTACTTTACAGTGGAAGTAGAAGCTGCCACTGAGAATGTAGTAAAGATGAGCATCTTTTCATTGATAATCTCCCAGTAAAAGTAGGGCCACCTCTTATGCATAAAGTGGTTTTGTTGAAATGAAGGAACAGGATTGTCATCTGAGATGTGATTTTAAAAAATATTAGCAGGTGGAACATCTGTTGACGTTTCTGTTTCCAGTATAACATTTGGCAGGCCTGCTAAAGGAGAATAGCTGGGTTTTGTGACTTGTAGTTTCAAAGCATGTATAATAATGGTAGGGGGTTTCTTTGGGGAGCTAATCTGTGTTGCAAACCTCAGCATGGTTAGAAGTCTATCCCACATGTTTTCTGTAGGAGAAATACTAAAATATTTATATGATATGTCTCTATCGAAGACTCTAGATTCCGACAGATGCATTTCAGCAAGAGTTAATCATGAGCAAGAAAGCAGAAAGCTGGGTGTGTACCTCCTATGTTGTCGTTCTGTGTAGAAACACACTCATTATTGGGCATAAAATAGGCAAGAAGAGACTACAGCTATTCCTGTCACTCATTACCCGTATGGACTCTCATTCAGCATTGTTTTACTGTTGTCCTTTTGCTCAAAAGTAATTGATCCATCCTCTGTCTTCAAAAGATACAATGAAATTGGTATATATGGAAGAGGTGCTTACTCTATTCTTTTCATGCTTGGGAATTCCAAGGTGTTGTCTTCTAGACACAAATCTGTATGGGAACAATGAACCAAATTTTAGAAGATCCTAAAGTCATCATGCCTTGTCAATCAAAAGTACATTTTCCCTGAATGTAACCACTAAAATATTTCTTCCGGCTTTCAGCACTTGAGAAAATAAACTGCAAATTGGTATTAGGGAATTTGGATACTAAAGTATGTGTTAAAGTCAAGGCAATACCAGAAGATCAGTTATAAGAGTTAAACAAATTATTTTTTTCTAAAGAAAAGTCCTACACATGCAGTTGTTGTGTAATATTTCATTGTTTTTAGAGAAAGGAAAGATTCCGTAGAAAAGTATATCATATATATTCTAGAAAGTCTTATTCAACAAAAGCATGCATGTGAAATTGTTCTTGCTTCAGTTTTGGAAGAGTGAGAAGTCTGTATTGTAATGCCAGAGCCTACAATACTTAAAATGGTTCTAATGTACTGATCTTTGAGGTGTTTAATGACAAGGTGTTAAGAAGTTTTATAAAATTTTTTTGTATAGGCTTAAGGTACTTGGTGCTATTTTTGCATTACTTGCCTAGATGATGATGTATTTAAAATTGCTAGTCCTGATAAATACAATAATACTAAAACACTTGTTATAGGGTTTTTTTTCAGAAATCATTATATCTGTTTTCTTTGAACATAATGCTCTCTACTATGTGCCTTTTTTATGTGCTGGTTGCTGTCTGTTAATTATTGTAAGAGAATACTGAATATGAAGCGATCATGTTTTGCTAATAGTTGGATGTTTTGAATGATTTTTACTTTCCCAACATCCTAGCATGCAAATATAGCATATCTTTTAAGAGTTTTTCTTCTATGTGTTTCCATAACTTTAAAGAAAGATACCTTAAAGACAGTAAGTGGTGTGTTATGGTATTTAAAAAGAATTCAGAAGATATGCAACTCTCACATTTACTTCACACTTTCTGCTACTCAGTGGTTCTTCAAAACTCCTGCTAGTCAGTGACTTTCCTACTTTTACCTTTGCCATCATTACCTTTATCATATGCTTCTTTTTTTTTCCCCTTCCATAACTTGTTATTCTCACTTATAATCTTTTTTCAATCAGTGTTTGTCCACAGATCAAGTTACTGAAGAGCAGTATTTGAGGGTTAACTAAATAGTAACAAGGCCCACTTCTGAGATAAAGTTACCCAGGTTAGCAGGTACGGAATTACTAATGTTTATTCGAAGTGTGACCCACTTTAAGGACCCTGTCTGAGGAAAGCCACAGAATACCCGGTGTGCTGCAGTACTTTCATATTGGCTCCATCATGTATCTTTAATTACCAAAAAAATGGATTTGTAAAGCTGCTTATTTAAATTCCTGCACTAGCAAAAATTCTCCTTCATTCACTTTGTGTTCGTCTGTGACTCTCTTAAAGTAGCATACAGTTGTCCTTGGAATTTTTAGGCTTGCAAAAATGACTTGTGAAAGGCCTTTCCTTTCTAAATTGTGCCCCCTTGTGAAGAAATATGATGGGTCAGTAGGAAAGGACAGCATGAGAGCAGAGCAGTGTGTGGCAGCCTCAGCAGTGTGCTTGGGAGCTGGTTCAAGAGAACTGTAATTAGAAATAATCCTCTTCTGTTTATATAATTTGTCTCAAAAGTTTTTTTCCTATTAATCTGTATATTTTCTGCAGTAGTGTAATTGTATTAGTAGCTTAAAGGTGAGAAATCTAATGTGGGAAGAATATTTTACTTTAACTTGGAGTGAGTTTGCATCATGTCCGTGACATGATTTTCTGTATTTATAAATACGTTTTAAAAATTGCTTAATGGCTGGCATTGTAAGTGAATTTTTTTCTATAAATTCATACAATACCAAGCACAAGGCGGTGCTTTCAGATAAATTTAGCATTGCATCATTTCATTTCAGTAATGTAAACACAAACTCCAGTAGGCCTGCAAAATTAAACATTAAATGTATCAGATTTTATTATCTGTGTGTCTGTGATCACATTGAAATGCTTATGGAGTTTTTACAAGGAACAAATTTCCACAGACTGTTGGGAAGTAGACTTGTAGGAGCTGCAGAGGTGAGGCAGCACCATGTGAAATGCAGCGACAGGATCAAGATTTGGCAACACACTTCTTTTCTCTGCAGGCTCTTAGGCAGTCTCCAGCCGGGAGCAGACTGTCATCCTGTGCTGCTGAAAGCCAACCTGCAGTTTCTGCTTGTGTTGGCTTGTTCCAATCTCTATACAGTTTTGTCATTTTTCCTGCCAGTTGATATGATATGGATATGGTGAAACACAAGGGAAAAAGGTATGGTTCACGTAATATAAAATGTTAAAAAGTTTTTCTTATTGCAGGGATAATAGGAAAGCTTTCCTTCGTCAGAAAGAAGAATGTAGTGCTGGAGAAAAATATATTCTTGCTTTATTAAGTAAGATATTTCTTTCTGGAACAACTTTCTTTTCAGTCAATACTTATCCTGTAGATGTAAACAATTGGTAATTTGAAAAGTCTGTGTTATTTCCTTTTTATTTAAAATAGGCATACTGCATATGAATGTTTACTAGCTTACTGTGTTTAATTTATTGTAAAGCCTCTTCCAGAATTTTAGCACATAAAGTTAAAAAAGTCTACTTTTTTGCTTAGTATTGGGTTCTAACTCTATAAATAATAGTATTGGGTTCTAACTCTATAAATAATGTATTTACTAATTACAGAGTTTTATTTTTCTTACATTATTGTTTTGGTAAAATACTTAGATGCAGTTAATGAAGTTGACATTAAACCCCCACAATGAATTTCTGACTCTTACTGTGACTTAAGGAAGAAATATTGTGTGTACAGCAAGGATTCATAGCAAACACTTGATATTTTTAGTAAAGTATATTGAAATCATAAATAAAATATGTAAGGCTTGGTTTTTTGAATATGCAATAGAATATAAATGAAAAAAATTCTGTAGCTATCGCTGCACCCAGTGTAATCAATACAAAACTGTTCCGTAGAAATGCAATCAAGATGACATTTGATTATTATTTATATTTTTATAAATGCTAAAAATTCTGTTTTGTCTTATTTTCCCATCATATGCATGTGAAGCTAAAATTACACTACCCACTAGTGATGATAGAGAATTGTTTCATTTTCTCAAACATATGTTGTACTTTTAAATAGTCTAAAAAATTTGGAAATTGTCTAATGTTTAAATGTACTGGACTAGTCTTCCAGTACATTTAAACATGGGACAAGTACAAAAGTGATATGTTTCAGGAATTTAAACTGAACAGTGCTTTTGACTTGGCGCAAGCAATTTATTGTGTAGGTTGCTTAATGAGGGATCCAAGTACCTACTTGTAAAAAATAACACATAGTGTTCTTTCTGGACATAAGCTCTGATGATTAGTAAGAATAAGTTGTGATGGTTACACTTAATGAACACAAACTCTGTATCTCTATGACAACTTTTCTTACTTTCACTTAAATAGCAGGAGTTTTACCTTTCTGATGCCTTTGTAGTTTGGTTAGCTTTATTATGTTCAAAGTAAATGACCTGGGAACATTATGACAAAGCTTTGAGGTTTTTAGTAAAGGGTCCAAATATCAATTTTTCCTTTGTGCTGCTACAAAATCATAACATAAAGGGGAACTAAATGTTGATGGATTACAAATATGCTAAGTCGTATATACTAAGATAATGTTTGGCAGCATTAGGTTGTGGGACTTACTCTCCAAGAAGCAGAATAAATGCATAGGAAGATAAAAGTTCCTGTTTTAAAGTGTGTACACAGTGATAAAAAAAGGCAAGTTGTGGGTTATACACATATGACATTTTATTAAATGACCATATTGCTAAGTAGCATGTGAATGTGGGCTTTTACTGATATATTAGTAAGTCCAGGGCATTAATGTCCTATAAATTAATAAAATACACAGTCAGCCTGTCAGAAGATTAAAAAAAAGAATGAATAGACAAAATGCTGAATTACAGTCACACATTTGTCAAGCACATATTGAGGGTGCATTTAGCAGCACCATTTTTAGTTTATGGAATTGTATTTGTTGCCATCTTTATTTGTTCTTACCTCTCTATTAATTTAGAGAGGGGTCATGACTCTCAGCCAGTGTCTTTTTTGTATCAGTCATTTTAATAAAACCCAACTAGTGCCCAAGCTTTATATCTTACGTTTTTATAAGTAGCTAGACCTCCATCATTGCTTCATTTTGCTTTCATGTGGTCTTTACATCTTCATAAGCAGATTTCATTAGTAGAGTTTGTAGAGTAACTTATGGAATATAAAGACTCCGTTTTAAAATAGGTTTTAGAAGTATGTGTCTCAGATGGAAATTACTTTTTTTTTACCATGCAGTTGCCCTTTTCAGCGCCAGTATTACACTAGGTTTATGTATTAATGTAGATCTGGCATTTGATGAGATTTCTGTTACAGAAAGCATATGTAAACTTTACCCTCAATGGAATAGATTGTCCTTGATGTGACTCTGAGAAAACAGAGGCCTGGAAATTATCTCTGCTTGTTTATTCTGTACTACAGTAAAAATCTATTAGATCTATCTAATCTTTATGAAGTACTGCTTTTCTGTGGTTTTTTCGTCCCTGATGTCACTTCAAGTTTTTATTGTAGCACTGTTTGAACAAGTCTTCCTGCTTATTCTCAGAATGATGATGCTGTGACAAAACTGCCCTCTAAAGATCTTAGGAATGTACTTGTCAAATTGAAAGTATTTGGGACTTCAGTAAAATGTTAAGCTACTGCTAGAGTTTCATGGAAACATACAATGCTTTCAACATTCTTTCGTCTTTCTATAATAATTATTTAAAACAAGAGCAAACAACCATTTTTGCTTAATAGTTAACTGAAACATCCATTACAAATTTTCCTCCCTCAAGTACGTGAATAGTTTGTTATGTACATGAAAACTTGCTGCCGTTAGTTCAAAACAAACCTGTTCTCAGCTCTCCCAAAGCTGTTGAAGAGCACTATTTCTCACTAAGGTGAAGCTTTTGAGTTTAAAGAATCCTAAATTTGGCACATGTGCTTATAGATAAATAAGTCAAAGTGTTTTCAGAACTGATGTGATAGTATGAAAGAGAAGCTTGTAATAGGAATCTAGGCTTTATCCTTCATTTTGTGAGGCTAAGCATACACACAGATCACTTATGCATGTAATTCAGTGTAATATAATCGCAATTTATAAAAATGATTACACTGAGCAGAGTGGCTATGAATTTTGGTAAGGAAGCTGTTTTATATACAAAGTTTAGTTGAAGCTAATGCTAAAGCAAAATAAATCTCATGGATGACTAAACTCTAGTCCCTGGGTCTGTACCAATCCCCAGAGAATAAGGAAAGTTAATTTAAAATATTTTTGTTCATCTGGTCTTAAGCCAGATTCCTTAAATTCTGAAAATCAAGCCTCCAGTGACATTCCACTCCAATGGGAAAAGAAAGGAGAACATATACTCTGGTCCTGCAGAAACTTCATCAACATTTAAAAAGTGTAATTTAAATACTGAACTCATGTGCTCTTATTCATTCTCCCTTGTTCAGTCACTCTACTTTTTACTCATACTCATTCTCTTAAAACAAGCATATTTACCTTAAAAAACATGTTTTAAATGTGATTAAGGAATTAGAACTTCTGAAAATTGCAAAACATTAGATTATCTATTTTGTGATTTTCAGTCAAACTGAACTGGAAATATAATTAAGGAATCAATGCCCCATGTTTAGATCTTGGACTTGGCTTCCAAAGCTCCATTTGGAAACAGCATCAATTTTAACTTAATCATAATGTTACCATCCTTTCGTCATTTTAGCAAATTTGGATGATAATCAAAAACTCTTTCAGTGACAATTACTTCCATAGATTCAGTTTTATTCCAGTATACAGTTGTCTTAATATAAGTATGGCTATTAGTGTATATTAGGTATGTATCATCAAAGTTGTGTCATAAAATAAAAATATTATGTGAAAATTGAATGTATGGTGCTCTGCAGAACAGTTATTTAAAGGCAGCAGCTGAACACCCTAGTTGGAAACAAAGAAAACAGGAAGTTATTTCTTTAGGTTACTGCATTGTGTATTAGTTGTTCACAATGTCTTCACATGTTTAGCTTTTCTACACTTACAGATGCAGCACTGTCTTCTTTAGCAGCTAATGACCAGGGAGGATGAATTGTGTTGAAGGTACTATGTTCTTGAGACCAACATAAGTAAAATTGCTTCATTGTACTGTGAGGGATTATTGTGATTGCTTAGTTTTAGCCAGAATTTTTATTCTAAAAGTTTACAAGATAGCCCTTTTTTATTCTTACCTTTTTGTAGGGTTGTTAATAAATGTTCATTGTGAACAGTGATGAATGAAGACTCACTTTTTATCAGTAAATTATGATTAAACATGTAATTTAAAAGTTAAATTCGAAGTATCAATATTCTGTTGTGACTTTGGGCAAGGAATTTTGCCTTTTCTATTTCTGGGTAATTTTTTAAAAAACCCTTAAAGTGGAAAAATGCCTCTTTATAGAACAGAGTTATTTTGTTTCATGAAACATGTTCTGTATCCTGACCTAAAAGCCTATCAAACAATTCAGTCATAAAAACTCTGAGAATTTCCTGGCCCCTAAGTACTATCCAAAATAATCTTATAATTATTCATGTGACCCTATGAACCCAACAGCTGAAGTACAAGCAAACAAATAGGCATGGATTCAGTGTCTGTAAAATTAGAAAATGAGAACTAGATTTCCTGTGCTAAGGAAAACTTGCTCTTTTATTAGCTGTATGCTGTGGTAGGATGCATAAATTTTATGGCTGTAGTAATCTGCCAACCAATCTTTTACTGTAATATCTGTTTAAATTCATAATAAATGAAAATATTTTGGGATACAGCAAGGTTCTGTTGCACTTTACATTTATTTAATCCTTAGGTTTCCGACTGTGGATTTGAACTATAGGCTGTTTCTGATAGATTTGAAAAGATCCAGCTTTCAATGTAAGTCCAGAATGTAAAGTACAATAAAATCCCATTATGAGCCTTTTTTGATACAAATAAAAATAGTGATTGTATAATTAGAAAGACAGTTTTATTACATGTACTTTGTGTCTGAGCTTTGGCACATTTACTCGGAGCTTGAGACCTTCTTAGAGGTTCTCTACTCGCAGGGATGCAGCATCACACTGTGTAAAAACAGAATTAGCCAGTTCTGCGACCTTTAACCCTTACCGCTGGCTGTCTTATGAATTTTAATATGAGAGACCTGAGAATGGAACAGACTGTGTGCTTTCTGAATCAGTTGTAAGTATACATATAAACAAAATATTTTTAAAGAGCATGTATGGCCAGGGTTTGGCATAAGCAGCTATACTGAACTTTGACAAATAGATGAGATTGCAGAAAGAGAATGAGAAGCCGAACATGTAAGGGCTGGTGAGATATGGTCTTCAACAGCCATAATTTTTAGGTTTTTCTGTTTGGTTCTAATATGATCATGTTGACAGGAGATCTCTTAAGTGTTTTTTTCTGTACTGTGTGTTACCCCTAAACCTTATTGTCAGTTTATAGTTCAGCAATATGCAACTAAGCTCATCTTTCAAAGTTGTTTAAACAATCAGTTCACATGAGTGGGAATGCACCTATTTTTAAATCTGTGAGTTCTGTGGAAATCTTTCCTCAACTAGGAGGAATACAGTTGATACTAAGGTACAAACCCATACATATTTCTGCCTGTATCTGATGTGTGTCTGGTGTTTTTGTTTGTTTTTTAGAGAAAATCTAGACTTGCTGTTGCTCCACATACAGAATAATAGGTAAAAAAAATATGTGGGAAGGGGGCTGTTGGGTTCCTCTGCTTTGAGTGCTTGGTATTCACCCAGTTTGAATGCACCCGTCACATGTCAGTGTTTCAGAAATGAAAAATATGAATGTGATGCCTGCTTGAAACCTTCAGTGAACTAATTGAATTAATTTTTTTCCTACCTCTGAAGAAAGCAACCTTTCAAGGATGCATTAAATAGAGTTTTCAATGGCTTCTGTTAGAATTTCTTACTGTTTCTTACTTGCAGTTGGAAGATTCAGTGATCCATTATAATAGTAGCATCCCGTTACAGTTTGAGGTACCAAAGACCTTCCTCCTACGATGAAAGGAGGAATTTAAAATGAAAATATTAATCTCTCTTGAATTGAAATTATTTAATTGTGACACATTTAATATTCTAGCATCTAAATGGTTTGAGTGAATGATTTCTTTATGCCAGTTTTAAGCTTAATTAGCCTATTTTAGATAATGTACTTAGCTACATTAAAACTTCTGAATCAAATACTGCATCAAAAGTTCAACCTGCTAGTCATCTTCTTGTTTTAAATACTTTTCATAACACACCTGTGATGTTTTATATGAATGCTTTTTTTTCCATCACTAAGGTTTATCAAAAGTCATTATTAAAAACTAGTTTTTGAAAAGTGGTTATGTGTGTGGTGCATATACTTTTATGTTAAAAACATAGTAGGTAATTTTGAAAGCTGATAACCCATGAAATTCCAGTCCACATGATCCAGTGTTCAAAGATATGACTCACTTCAGACTAGTAAAACTAGCTTTTCAGTAAAAAACCCAAAGTGTGCATTACTTAGGGGGAGATTACACAGATGTTTATTTAAAGGAGTAATTTATTTTATTTAGTTACTAAGGCAGCAAATGATTCGTAAATTATATTGTTGGTGAAAGTTTGGAGGAAGTAAATAAGCACTCAGGAAATAAAAAGAATACTGGCTGCATGTAGAAGGGTAGAACATTAAACAGCTAAAAGTTATAAGTTGTGAAGTACTAGAAAAAGATAAAAAAATATTTAAAACTAAGTTAGCAAGTGAACTTAGTAATAAAATAATTAATAACTATATATTTTTTCATATACACATTTGTACCAACAGGGTATAAATAACTGATCCTGCTGGAAGTGATGATTTTGGCCTTTTCTAGCTAAGATTACAGAGGTTTCTCTCACTAGCAAGGGCATTGTTTCACATTGCTGAAAAGTGATGTGAAGAACTCCTATTTTGTGTTCGGTGTCATCCTTTCATTTTCTCTGTAATCAACTTGAAATTTCAAGTGTTTATGAAAAAACTTTCAAAAGACAGTTAATTAATGCCTTTTATCAGCCTCTGTTTTATATTTTAATTCTTCTTTGTTATTTGAATCTAAAGTATAATACCTGCCATGAAAAGCAGGACTTTCTTGGGGTGGAAATACTGTTTTAATTCTCTATCCTAATTAGATCACACTGCTTTTTCCGTCTTCTAAATCTGTGAAGTTAATCTTTCATTTGGAAAGGGCTATTTAATACTGTTACCTTAAAGAAATGGAAAATAAGTAAGCAATAGCAACCAAGTTTTATCAAAAATAAAAATGATGACTTGGAAGTTTGGATCTGCTGTTACAATTTCAATTTCTGATCATAAATCCAAATCTCAAATTAATTTTTTTCAAAACTGCATCATCATTTCCTGATGATAACGAATGATAAAGACACTTGTCAGATTCCAGAACTGAATAGGGATGGCTAATAATATTTCTGAAGAATGTTGAACTGTATTTAGGGATTGCCTGTGCAAAATAGTTTGATCCTCATTAAATTCTGTTTCCGTTCTTGAAATTATCTCATCCTTAACAGGGTGCAATTCATAAGAAATATTGGCTGGTGAGGTAATGCGTATTCTGTAATTGCAATCAAAGCTGTAGAAAGTTCACAGAACATCACTTAATGAATATTAGTGTTTGGGCACATCTGTGCTTGACTGCTCTTTTGGCAGCCTTCCAGCTGCCATCGACACTGAGTTCCACGTTCCCAGGGTCAACTCATCTGTTTTCTGTGTGTCCTCTGCTGCTCTGTGCCACGTTGTCCATTTACAACTTACTGTGTAGAACTGAATACTCAACAAAACTTGCTGTTGAGTAGGTGAGCATTCTTTCTCTGTAGCACGATACTGTTGTCTTGTGCTCTGTCCTGACGTTCTATCTAGATCTTCCTCATCCTTGAAGAGAGCACAAAAGTTGGAAAGGTTTTTGAGCAGACATTGCAAAAAGGGTATTGGTAAGACAGCTGCTGGAAGGGTATCCACAGATAAATCTAAATCGCTAGAACCTGAAGATCGTTTGCAGAAAAGGAAAATATCTGGGTCTCCCACAGTGACTGTATCACTGGATGTTAGAAAAGCTATGTGACTGTGCTGGAACAAGCATCAACTCCTATGATGAAGAGATGCCTGAAGACCTTTATTTCTTTCCTGTCATGTGTTCTTTCCTTCAGATGTGTAAGGAGACTGGACAGGCTCCAATATACGCCCCTCCTCTGCGAGGTGTGCCCTACCCCAGGGAGGGCAGTGTCTGTTTGAATTGGGAGATTTATTCCTATTACAAGGAGAAGGTGATAGTATATGCTAGGCTGTGTCTTGGCATCATGTCCACTCCTCCCAGCCCTCACCAGTTCCTGGGCAGTGAGGGCATAAAGTCTGGTGTTTGCTTTTACTCACTGCTGCAATTGCAAATGATGCAGGGTGCTGCTGCAGCAAACAAACCTTGCTGGTTTTACATTCTCAAAGCAGCTCCTGTTTTTCTTCTTTATAGTGTCCCAGACAAAAGATGAACAACACCTGTGAGCAACAGCACCCTGCACATGCCTTATAGTAAATAGCACGTTTGTCAAGTACTGGGTGAAACTGTAGTGGTACTGATTACTGTGCATATGTATTTTGAGGAACATGTTCTCCCTGCCTCTGCCCTCCACTCCCCAAGACAACATAGCATTCCTTGTATGTTACACTTCACATTATACCATGGCACTGTATCCTCTTATTTTCTAGGCAGTTTTTTTAAATACAGCACAGTGTTTCAGCAGCCTAGGGATATTTTAAGGAACTTTTCCATTACAAAAACTAGCATCTTGGCACTAAGCACCATGTGAAAAAACATAGAAAGCAAGATATGAGCAAGTTAAGATATAGAGAACACTGTTAATCCTTGCCATTCTTTCAGTTTTTGCTAAATTGCATATATTTCACTGTGAATATGTGTTTATAGCTCCAGCTTTCTTGCTGATTAGTTGTCAAAATAGCCCTTTACTGCTATTTCTTGAGCACAAGTGTAAACCTGCACCAAATGTCTGCGTTTCAGCAAAACCTTCAGATGGTGGTAGTTCTTGTTCTCCTGTTGGTAAGGCTGTGGGCAGGCCAGGTGGGCAAGTGCCATTGTTGAATCTGCTGTCAGTTATGCTTGGTGGGGCAGTTGTTGAAGGGTGATGTTCAAATACATCTCCAAAAGCTGTTGAGCATGAAGAAAGGCATCATAATATGTAAACCTTTATTTGATTGCATTTTGTTTTATTTTAATCTGGGATGGCTGTTGGTACTTTGAGAATGTTGCCTGTTAGCCAAAAATGTTGGATCATGAGATGCTGGGAGAGGATCTGCGAGTTTGATGCCAGCTTGCAAAACTGCCGGATAGTTGATTTCATGTTTGCCACAGGGAGAAACTGCAACAGATCAGAGAAGCTTGGGAGAGGTAGTTGTCCTGGTTTCATGTAGGGTAGAGCTTTCTTCTTAGAAGTTGTTACAGCGCTGTTTTGGATTTGGAATGAGAATGGTGTTTTATCTTCTGCTGGGCTGGACAGTCATCAGTCTCTCACAAATTTCAGTGGTGCTACAATTTAGAAAAGCTTACAGTTGAGTATTTGTATTCATCCACATCACCTGGAATAATAAGTTGAGAATGGAACTTAGTTGACCACAGGTTTTATCATAAACCTTGCCCTACTTGTTCTTGTAAAATACCAGAACTCATTAAGACACATAGCCAAAAATTTCATCACCTGTCCTGGTGTGTGCTTATTTGGTTACAGGCTGCTGAGTACCACCAAGAAGGTAATGTTCTAACAGTCCAAATGTCTGGTTTTTGTACTCCCAACACTGAAAAACACCTGCCAAAATGTCCCACTTCTTGAAAGGATTTCTGGAGACCTCACTTATTCAATTGCTGAAGTGAACAAGAGTTGCCAGTGAACAGAGCTAAGAAATACTCCTGACAGAGCAGACCTTCAGCTGTTCACAGCATCCTCTTTGTCCAACACAGTAAAATCCCTTGGCTTTGAACAACCTGCACAACCGTTTGAGATATGGTCTCTGGCATGTCCTCTTGAGAACGTCACATACACAGTAGGAAAAAAGAGAAACATATACACTGTTCTAAGGATAACAAAAAATGCATTCAGTGTTTCATGTATTTCGGTTCTTATAATTAATACATAATCCAAAATTGTTACAAGACACTCATATTTTAGCAAGACCTTGAATTAAAGATTTGTACTTTAGCAATGATCTTGAAATGTCATAATCAGTGGGGGGGTATAGTCATAACCTGAATGAGATAAAGCTGAGAAACTTTACTCTACTGAGAAACATCGTACTTCAGAAAATTAACTATCAGCATTACCTATTTTACATTTTTACTAATATATGCTCCAAAGTGTTATGCTGGAGCACCATTTTGGAAGACATAAAACTGAAATATTGAGCAATTGTGCATTAATGCTTTGTTCACCCAAGTTCACCTTGCATATTAGTTTCTTTCTGACAAAGGTAGTTTTTTTTCATAGCAGACTGTGCTTGTATTCCATGCTATAGATATCCAAATTAAATGGTAGAATAAATAGATGTAAAAGCAATTGGAATTGTCCTTTGTTATGACTTCCAAGAGATCACTGTTAGCTTTATTTTACCAATAAATAGGTAAGGGTTTTCTTCTCAAAAATCTGCAGGGCCAAAATGAAAAATCACCATCAGAATTTCCTCGTTTTAATGTAATTTTTCTTGGAACAGAACAAATTTTAAAAGAGCAGCATTTCCTGTGCTGTTAATTGTGTTTAGGCTTGTATGTTCTGTAAAACCTTTGTGTTTTCAAAGGAGATATTTAAATGATCTTCAACACATACTGTCCTGAGCATTATTACTTGTTAATATACTGTTATGGCTTACAGGCATTTAAAACTGCTTTAAAAGTGTGCAACAAATGAAGGCAGGCTGCTGTCAGCAGCCCTCCATCATAGAAGTGCTCTGTAGGTGAACAGCCAGGAAATCAGACTGAAAAGTGTTGTACCAACTGAACACACACACCCCTCCTACATTTCAGTATTTCATCTTGATCATTCAGGACATCGTGATAGATGTGTTTAGAGGGTGTTTGGATAGATGCAGTGAGGTATTAAAATCTCATTACACCCTATTTTCTGATATTTTTACAGTGTAGTAGCAATAAGCATAATTTTTCATGACTGTTCTTCGCAGTGAAATTCTTGGGTACACATATTCTTCATTATTTTAATAAAATTAGAGAAATTAAACTGCTGCCTAATAATGGGACATTTTTAGTCGGTTCATAATTCCAGTTTCTGGGTTTCAAAAGCACAGCAGCTGCTAGATGTTTGACAATATGATAACATGCCTCCAAGTTCTAAACTAAATACCTTAGGCAGAAAAACTATGAAAAGAGAAACAAAAAAGACTATAGTAAGAGATACATGTAAGTTTAGGTAAGAAATCACAATTATTTTTTAGGAACTGCTATATCTGTTTTTCCAGTACAGCAGCACCCATGAACTCCAGCTTCATTTTGGGGGAATATGTGTCATAAGCTGGGCAGTAAGTGTCTGTGGTGTTTAGGTTTCCATCATTTCTACACAGTAAAGCTATAGTAATGTTGTGGAAAAAAGGAAAATTGCAATTTGCAATTGCATGATGATTGAACAGAAAAAAGAGATTGCAAGAGAAAAATAAGGAATAGTTTCAAGGCTAGCGTAAATTGCTTGTTCTTATAGTTATTTTTAAAGATATTTTTAATATCTTGGCAAAATATGTCTGTTGTCACTGTAAGAAAGTTTTATTGCCTGAAGGTTATCAATAAGTTAACTTGCAGATACCATTTTAAGTTGCTAGAAGCAAAACTGAGGGGCTTTTAAAAGTAAAGTTTTGATGATTTATTGCATACATTATTAAGAGCTGAATAATCTATTTTGTTTCCATGTATTTTCCAAATATGGACTTGGTTGTAAAGCTACAAGGGTGGAATTCTGTCTAAATTTAATCTTTATTTTAATGCTAATTTTCATTTTTGAGTTGGAGAACAATTTTTTCCTGTGGAAATCAGAAATAATGTATGTTGCAAGTAATTTTTTTTTTACTTTTACTTACCATTAAAATCTCCTTAAAAAAGAGAAGAAAGTAAAAATCTATTGAGGACGTAGTATACTTTTATTGGCATATTGGTGTATTAGTATATGGAGTTTCCTGTTTCGTCTCATTTCTTATTTTAAAAGAATGTTGTGTGTTCATTACAGAATGTTTAATATTGCAACACTTTCAGAGTCAGATGCTGTCCTGAGTTTCTTGTGAGTTACTGCTTTATATGCAGTAAGTGAGACATGGCAACATGAGACTGCAGATGGTTTTGAAATCTTTAATTTGATATGTAAGGCAAAAGTGAGGCTTTGCGTTTTGATGGGTAGCTTTCAGTTGAGTGCTGCATTTTACTCTTTTTGGTTCACATTCATTTTTAATTACATTAGTCATTCTTTGGTAGTGATATGGATCAATAGGATCTGGATTCTGCCAGGATGAACTGTAGACCCTGGCTTGGAATAAACTTGTCTCCCAGGCAAGATTAAGTTTCCCAATTGTCTGGTGCAATCTCTCTGAAAGGTGGTTTCCCCTATCAATTACCTGAGGGATTTGTTGCTATTCTGGTTGTTTCAGAATAGCATATTGTTTTCAGGGGCTGACAAGTATACACATTGTAAGTCTGTATTTTTTCATAACCTCATCTGTGTGCAGCAGAGGTAACACACTCAGAACTTTAACACATCAAAACAAAGGGAATTTGAAAATGTTATGTGATGTGCAAAGTCTTTGGAGACAGCTAGTGCCCCGAAGTCTACTTTACACAGAAGAGATTAACACCATTATTCTATATATAATCTCTCCAGCAAAACACTGTCGCCTATTTCTGTCAACAAATGGTTTCTTTGCTTTGGCAGCTGAAAGAAATTTTAGTTGTGTAGGCAACAGAACATGCCTTTATATGTTGCAGAACCCAATTTTAAAAATATTTTGGATGGTAACTGCAGTTTTGAGAAGTTAAATTATATTCATTAACTAAATATTTTTTTTAAACAAGCTAAAAAGACTAATTATATCTGCTGTGTGTGACACACTGGTAGTCCAAAGGCTTACTATTTCACAGTACACCTTTTGAAAAGGTACTTGCAGACAGTTAGCTAAATAAAAGGTCTACACACATCCTGTCCAAGTAAGGCACGCTTTAAGAGCACGTTTTCTTTCTGAATTAAGGTGATGATGTGTCTGTACTGACAGTCTAAAAGTCCATGAAACTGCCAGATAGCAAAGAAAAAAAGATAAAGATGCAGTTGTAATATTTCTAGAAACCTTGGACCAAACAAATTTTGGAAAATCTGCAGGGGGAAGGGAAAAACGATAGATGCCACAGCATTCATGCTGTAGTATGGTGTAGTGCATCACAGAAGTTATCTTTTAATGGGATTGAGTTATATATGACCATAGTCAACATGTGAAAGTTTCTTTTTTTATGTTAATAAACATGTCAGTGTTCTTTTTCAGGTCACTGAATTACATTACTAGTTAATGAATTATTATATTTTTAATATAAAATCTTACTGTTTTCCCCCAAACATGGTTATTACAAAAATTAAAGCTAAGAGAACAAATATCTACTTAATATATTGGATTGTATTTGATTTTCTGCAATTTGTTTACATGGACGGAAGAGCCACATCATTGTTCACCTCTTCTGTTAGTGGAGGGTCAGATCCCTCATGGAGCAGGGAGTTGGATCCCTCCTCACTAACATGGCAGGGAAAATGCCAGTCTTGGGGCAGAAGTGGACGGGTGTGAGATCCCTGTACCGGGAGCCGCTTCCGTCCCTGGATCCGTGGCTGGGCACGTGTGTGTCCTGTGGGCAGGGTGCCGGTGCCTCTGACATGTGGCGTGTACAGGCTGTGCAAACAGGTTCTTATCATTTGACTGAGCACATGTGTGCTTGCTTTGTAGGACTGGCTGCAGTTTCTGCCATGTTTATGGATAGCTGTATTTTGTTTATGTGTGGGAAAGGATGGCAACAAGACACAAGGCGTTAATTTAAAAAACTGTCATGAAGCCATCAGCTTGTTTCTTCTGCACATCTAAGACTGGTGGGGAACATCCTCATGAAAATTGTCTCAGCGCCTGTCCTGGTGACAGTTACACTGACCTTTCCCTGTGTTAATTTTTAGTTTACACTTTGTAATTAAGAAGCACAGATCATTGAAACAAGTTATTAATGTTAATCAGTAAGTCAGCATACAAGAATGCAAAGAATCAAGTCTCCCCTTGTATACTAAATGAAGATATTTCTTCCAGATTCTTGCTTTGATCATTAGACTCTTTTAAATAAGCAAACATTACTTAGTTGCTAAGCCACAGACTGAAGTTCATTAGTGTGTTATCACAAATATTGGAAAAAGTGTACTAAACCAATATGAGATAGAGGACCTGTGCGTAGGCTGGAAGTAATGCAATAAATGTGACACCGGAACATTTTGAAAGAGGCTCAGAGTGATTAAAACCATTTCTGTTTGCAAAACCCCACCCACTCAGCAAGAAAAATTGCCAACCCTGAGTTGATCTGTTGTTTTCTGCTACTGATATCTCTAAGATTTTCTGGAAGAAAATCAACAGATCTAATAGTATTATAAGCAATTTTGTTTATAATCTGTATTTTAAATGCTGATGAGGTATATTGATGTGGGTTTTTTTAGTCTAATGGTTATCTTTAGAATGCTTTTAAACATAGTTGAAAGCCAGAATGACTTCTTACTTAAATATCCTGTTTGGGAGCCTAACCCAAAATCCTAACAAACCAGTTTTGGATAAGTAGATATTGCATGTTGTTGAACTTCACAAGAAGGTGTGTCATTTGGAATTGTTTTATATTCAGTGTGTTGTCCTAAGTAAATGAACTAACAGTCCATGCTTTTGCATTCTCCACAGATCTTCAGTACAGTGAGAGAAGAGGAGGAAGGAGCAGAAGATATTTTTGAATATATTCCTCATCTTTTGAGAAAGCTCCCAACACCTGTTACAGACTGTATATACAAAGGAGATGGTTTTTGTGTAAAACCATGTGCAACAGGTGCTTACTGTCAATATCGTGCCACTTTACAGAGGACTGCACTCTCTAACTATATAACTGGTGCTTTACTAGAAGCAACTACATCATTAGGAGCAAGAAGTGGTCTTTTAAATATCTTCGGAGGATCAACTGGAAGAACAATGCTTAAAGGTAATTTAGACCTTTTTTTATCTGTCCACCTGAAGTATAGGATATGTTGCAAAATTATTAATGCTATGTAGTATTCTGTAGTTTATATACTCATCCATGAAGGTAACAGATAAAAAAGGTTTTATGTTTTCAAATATTTTCCTTTGCAGTCATTATGTGTCACAATGAATAGCTATCTTAGTTTAATAAAGTAAAAATGCAGCTAAACTGAAAAGAATCCTATTACAAAACCTTTTCAGGCTTTTTTCTTGTTGGAATCTTTTCTGCCTGCATCCAAATTTAATGCCTAAGCCATTGTTTTTAGGGTGTTCCTACGTGTAGTATTCCTCATTTACCAAGTGCTCCTGCTCATGGGCTGACTTGGTTCCGAACTAGAGAAAAGAGTGTATGCTCTGCTTGGTTATCCTTGTTGTCATTATACAAGTAGCTGTCAGCATAGCACTGTGTTGTGAAGTGTGTATGCTTCATTACTGATTTATTGTTGGTCTTCTCTTGGGTCCATCATCTTTGTAGTATTGGATCATTTCAAATAACATGGGTATTGTCTGTATGGAAAGTGCCTGTTGGAAAATGGATGTTGCATCGTAAACTTCCATGCTGATCATCTTCCTATGTAATAATATCCTTAATGTGATTTACGTTAGTCAGTTTTGGAAGCTAAACAAAGACTTCTTGGTACAAATTCTGTGCTTTAAAATATGGTTTTGTACAGAGCAGTACTTTACATTATCAATTAATTTTTAATTAATGCCTAGAATATTTCATAAGTTATTCAAGCACTTGGAGATTTGTCTGATAAACCATAAAAAAAGCATGTAGTATCTCAGTCATACCATGGTAGAAGTGATGCATATGGCTTGCCCGAAATTTAACAGAAATATGACAAAATAAGTGCAAAATCGGTGCGGTTCCTTAAGTAACGCAGATACATTTTTAACAGACAAATAATGGTGTAGTTTATGCTCATATATGGCTGTCTTATTTTTATCCTAAAAAGTGGCCCTTTCTTGTTTTAATTAGTTTCTCTCTAGGTGAATCAAAGGGCAGAGAGAGGCACTAAAATACTCTAAGAATAATAGGTACAGGTGGCAAACTCGTAGCATTTGAATGAATTTCAGTCGTACCTTGAGCAACATTACTAAGCTTCACCTATTGTCACTGTCTGTGAGGGGCAAATATGTAAAGTATAGTGCCCAATTTTGGTAGGGTTTTCCATTTTATTTTGTTTGGTTTTTGTTTGTTGTGGGGAGATGAGTGCTTTAGAAAAATAAACAGGGACATTCCTGTGACAGGTCAGAAAGCAAGGTTAGAAGAACTGAGCCATGTGCTTCTGAAACTGAAGCAGCAGCAATAGTTAGCTCGGCTCACCGAGCTGCTGATACGCCTACATCTTTTTATGGAGCCTGAGCTAGTGAGTGCACAAGTGTGCTCTGTGTACTCCATGTACCAGCACACTTTGCACTAGTTTGGGGGTATCTATGGTGACAGTATTACGTGGTATATGTTGTTGGATTCTGAGCCAAAGAATGTAAGACATTAAAAAAAACCCAAGGTTTTGAACTCAGTTTGCAATTCCACTGATAGAGTCTGTAGATAGTAGAGATTAGGTTTACTGTAGTGGTCTAGGTATGATTTACTGTGCTGCTCTGGTGGGGAAGAGGTGTATTGCAGCTTTAGGATATTGAAATTTTCTGGATGTGGAAGCTTCCTGTTCATTTATACTGTGATGATGTATTATATTTGAGAAATTATGAGAGTCCTCTCTAAAAACATTTATATGGAGTGTTACCTGGAGATGTGACGGAGTAATTTGCATTAGCAAGGAACGCAACTGTATTCTGAATTCAGAGCTCTGGTCATCATTCATGGGTGTGTACCTTTTGAGAAATTGTCCTGTCCATACAGATTGATAAGAAGGTTATTTTCATCTGTCCAGCATCCTCTGTATGGCTGGATTTAATCTCAATAAGCTAACCTCATCTAAACCTGAGAAATTTTAATTCACATCAATAACTCTGTCATCAAATGTGATGGAGGATTTATCACAGGATACAGAATGTCATGGGAACGCTTCACTCAGTAGTTGTTTGGAGGCATTGAAAAGGGAATGTATTGATCCTCTTGTGGTTTAATAGCTGCTGCTGTTTAACCCTAGTAGGTAGCACCTTGCTACCACTCACTCCCCTAGAATGAGATGGGAAGAGAATCAGAAGGGTAACAGTGCAAAAATTCATTGGAAAATTTAATTGAAGAGAGTTTAATAGATAAGGTAAAAGCTGTGTGTGCAAGCAAAGCAAAATAAAGAAGTAATTCAGTACCTGCACTCAGCAGGCAGATGTTTAGCCCTTACCATGAAAGTAGGGCTCTGTCACATATAATGACTTCCTGGGAAGACAGGCACTGTATCTCCAAATCGGTTATCAACTAAAGAGTGAATATTACTGCACTTCACATGATTTTCAAGACAGTTCTTAAAAAGCTTCCAAAGCAAAAGTAAATTTGTTTAATAGAACCAGTCTATATAATGAAGTCTTGAAAAGATCTCAAGGTCTGTTGAATTTGTGTTTGAGAAACCGTTTCTGGACTAGACAGCATTCCAGTACTTTTCTTTCAAAATGTTTGCAATTTTTGGAGACAAAGTTGAGCACTCTTGTGCAGTGTGTTTAAAGAGGAGCCCATTACTTTGATGGGGAGTGCCTTCATGATTTGAAAGGAAGGCTTCTCAAAAAATTAATACTCTCTTTAGTTAGGGCTTTTATGTAATGTCTGCCCAGGAAATAGGGATCCTGCAAACAGCAAGTCCCATTGGGACAGGAAATAGCCTCCTGGGTTTGTGTCTCCCTAGCACCAAGCACTTCATCAGTTCTTTGTGTTCAGTCCTTCAGGGGTTACATAGAGACCTGAGCAACAAACCTTGCAGTCACAAGCAGTCCAACTCCAGGGAACTCCAGTCCAACTTCCTAAGGTTTTTTGGTAGCTAAGGACCTTAAATGCTCTGAGTCCTCAGGGCTAGGATGGTTTTGTGGGCAGATCAGCCAGCGTTGTTAGTTCCACAGAAGGCTTCCAAACATACCAGACTTTCTAAGCCAGAATTCCCAGTCACGTGGATCTGAGACTGAGGGTTTTCAAAAACTCATGTAGGGCCTGCTGTGTAGGGGAGTCATGTCTTGGGCCTGGAGCAGGGTGCCTGCAAGCCCTGCTCTCAGAGGGCTCACGGGGCTGTCAGGCTCCCGACCGAGGGGCTGCGCCTCTGGTCCTGGTAGCACAGGGACAGTCTGAGAGTGGACTCCCGGGAACCACAGATGCCTGGAGTTCCCACAGCTGGTCAGTGACATTCACATCCTTGTCAGTGTCTTTGTTGCTATAGAGAACATAATTTTCACATATGAACACTGAAGGCATTTAGGCTGCACTGTTTTAGTACCTCTGTATGTAACTCAGAGCTTTTGTTAGTAAAAATTTCAAGTGTGTCTTTCAATGGGATTTGGATTGAAGCCAGGTGTTTTTCCTGTAGAAAGGAAATCCTGCTTCTCAGCTTGTTCTGTTTCTTACAAATTGATTGTTACAGAAGTTTGCTCATAGTTGTGAATGGGTCAGAACTTTCACTAGAATCATATTTGAAAGGCCAGTCATTGTCATAGTTCATATGGTGTTGACATTTTTATGCAGAAAGTGAAAAAGAGTTGTGTCTTTCTCAAAGGAACTAGAGTATGTGAAAATGTTTGTACATTTGATAGAGTTATCATTTGAAACAAACATGTATTCTTCCCCCCCCACCCCAATTTAATTCTGTTTGTAATCTAAGATAAAAGGAAGGAGAGTTAGAAAAAGATGTCTTAAGATGGAGCACACTGCAAACATTTTGTATCAGTATTCTTTTTACTTTAGTATCTTCTAAAATGGGTAAGTCTGATGCCACTCTCTGTGACAGAAATCATACTACATCTTCTAGAGAAAGCTTGACAGGACTTGTTAGGCAGACAATAGCAGGTTTTGACCAAGAACATAAGGAAACTAATTTGTCATGAACGTGGAGGCAGACTGCATTGATTCTAAGAAAACCTGCTTCATTCATCCCACAGAATTTAGTGATTACTCTTATTTATAATCAGACTTTGCCATCTGCAGGACTGCACAACAAACAGGTGGCCGAGTCTCTGTGGCTTTTCCCACAGCTATTTCTTGTACCCTTTGCACAAAGTGTATTGTTATAATATTGGGAAAAGTCCAGGATCCCTGAAGTTGGGGTAGTTGTCTGATAGCTATATGTCAGAGTCATGAGTGATAACAAGCTTGATGTACATAGATTTAGAAAGGCCAGCATAATTTAACTGGTGGGTTGTGTGTGTATGTATGTATGTTTGTGCCCAAAGGTTAAGACCATATAGAATGAGAGATAAAGCCAAATAAGCTGAAATTAATACCTGAAAAGACAAAATGCGTCTTAGGCTGACAGTCTGTGGTAAGATGAGTCAGGCAATGCACTATAGGAGAGGAAATCAGATCCTGGAGACAGGTCGGTCTCTATGCAGATAATGTGGCCCGAGGCAAGGGAGTGAGTCAGGGAACAAGGATTTCATGCCTGCAGTGTTGCCTCCAGGATGTAGGTCAGAAAGAGCAGGAACAAGTGCAGGTCATCTGGTTAGGAACAGAAAGAGTGACATGGCAGGAAGCACAGATCAAGGCTGAGACATCAGGAAGGAGGAGAAAGATTCTGGAGGACAACTGTGAGTCTAGGGACACGTGGAACCCTCTGGAGCTGGCTACAATGATTGTCCCTGCAAACTGGCAGAAGGGGAAGATCACTGAGGTCAGTCTCCTGGACCTGTCACCCTCTGGCCAGGCCTGGTTGCAGCCAGACTGGTCACACCAAGGGTAGTGGGAGAAGGACTTAAGGAGGATCCTTGACAACATTAATTTAACAAAAACTTCCTTCAATCCAACATGTTTAATACATTATAGGCACAAAGATTTAAGTTCTGCCAGCATAGCTTGTCTTGTCCTTACAGTCCTCTTTCCAGGGTCAGTACATACATAATTGATAGACACAGACACATAATTGAATAGACACATAATAGAAGATAGACACATAGTTGAACCAGGCAGAGGATTGAAGTTACCCAGTGTAAGTAATCTTACTAAAAATTTTAAAAATATTTTCATCTGTAAAATTGCACCTTTGGATGTAATAGGTATCATACTCCAGGTACATGTCTGTATGGATCTGGATATCCTAACCTGTGTACAGGGCTAAGCCATTAAGAAACAACTGAGTTTCAGCTGATTTTACATAGACTTTGTTTCCAATAATACTGTGTGACAGTTTGGGTACGCTGTTGATCCTTTACCCTGTGTATCTGAGTCTCAGCTTTTAGCAATATTTTTGTTGGTCTGTCTATAGCTGTTATTTCCACCAAAAGAAAAGAAAAAGAGTTTAAATACATTGAATGAGTCTGTGTTGTTAGAGGTTTGTTGTGAGGAAGGTTATAAAGGACATGCTGATGTCCGTGGATGAAGGCTGAGAGAGCAGAAGTTTGTGCAAAGTGATGCTAGTTTTAAAATCAATTTTATTATTTTTTTATGACGACTACTCTTCAGAAGAAAATGAAACGGGATTCTGAGTGCAGATAGTTAATCCCTGAACTGCTTATTATTGTTTATTATTCCAAAGGTCTGAACATTTGTTTGAATGGACCTTGTAAATGTAGTGTCCATGGGAACTTTTAAAGTGTAGAATGGGACTTTTCCGGTATGTTTATGTTATCATGTCAATCATGAGCAGAAAACCCCAAGGACTCAAGCAACAAGAAAAAGTCATCTCTTGAAGTTTTGGTTTTAGGAAACAGACTAGGAGAGAAAATCCAGTTTTGTGGGATAATGCTGTTTTATTTCTCTCCAGACACAGTTTTTTTGCTAAAGTCTAAGAAATACTGTAGAGTTTACCTAGCAGATCAAAGACATTCAGGGTTTTTTTTTTGCTTTGGGTTTTCAGATATTTGCTTTTATAACTAGTGAAAAATACTTTAGTATTGACACTATAATGATGAGAAATGTTTAATTTGATGGCTCATTTTGTATATTTGTAGTAAGATAGCATTAATAAAATTTATATTTATAAATAAAATTAATTTTAAAGTTTTCTATTGCATCTCCATGGGCATCCTTATGTTATCATATTTAACATGAATTTTTTGAAAATCTGTCTCCTAGTTTCCATCTGGAAGTTGGAAACAACACTAAATTGTCATTCCTCCAATTAAGAATATGCTTGTGTTGTCAATGCAAAAATAATGGTGTGTTGGCCAGGTCCCATGGTCATTCCTTCAGTAGAGATTTTTCTGACAAGACGTATATTCACCCTATAAACAAAGTGTCTCTGAGTGTACTGCTTGCATTCCAGTTCTGCACAGACCTCTCTCAGACTTCCTGGGGAAATGGAGAAAGCTTTCTTGTGGCAGCATGTTGGTTTTCAGTCTTGTGTACTCTAGCAAATTTCATAACTAACTTTTCAGTGATGTAGTCCTGCTGCTTCTAAAAGTGGTGTAAACTGTGTGTAGACAAGGGTAAGGTTAGAATTAAGAAAAGAAGTGATAAAAGTGCCAGAGCCAGATACTGACTATAGGATGAAGGCAGGGGTTTGGTTTCTACTTACTTTCTGAACATAAATGCAATCTGAGACCTGTGCTGCTGTCTTTTTAACTCCTCCTATTTGTAATTTCTTCATGGTTAATCACATTTCTGGAAGCCTCAGGGAGGTTTTCCTCTACTTTGGCTCTCAAAGAAACTTTTTTGGATGGTTGCCTAAGTCACAGCCTTTTGTCCCATTAAGGCTAATGCTATTGCCTTTTACTAGAGCTGTTAGTGCAGAGAGCATAATAGCTGTAAAGGTAGAGCATTTGCTAATAAAGAAACACATTGTGGTTTTTGTAATGCTTCAGATGAAGTTTCCTAAAACAAAAGTAATTCCATTTATTACTTTTGGCCTGTTTAAACAACATTGATATAAATATAACTTGTACAAAGGCCTGAGTGTAGGGTAACTTATTTCTTAATATATTTAAAGACAAAAATCCAGAATTAAAATCACTCTTGTTTATAACTCTGCTGTCAAAATCAAATGTTTTTAGTCTTAGCAGGATGTATGCTCATCCTTAATTTCTAAACTTCCTTCCATTTGAACCCTAGTGTTTCAGCTTTTATCTGGGGAGGTGGGAAACCTGACCTTTCAGTGAGCCAGCCAAATGCATGTCTTCTTCATGGCTTACACAAGGCATGTCAGTTATGCATTTTGCCACAGTTTGTAGCTTTAAACTGAGCAGCTGTTGCCTGACTGTTAGTTTGGACAAGTGCAGCGTGGAGACTTTTTGTGGTATGGAAGTACCTGCTCTTCTGGCATTTTAGGAGGAATCTGAGATTCAATGGAAGGCACATTTGTTGGTAAGATTTGCCCTTCTGTGGCCCGTAGTACCCAGTTCTGATTACATACAGGGAGTTAAATCAAAGTGATAGTTTTATTTCCAGAGAAGTAAATTGGATGACTGTTTTCTAATCTTATTTTAGATCTATAATGGCTGCATTTAATAATAGTGCTGTAAGGACACAAATCTGTTTCTAGGTGGAAAATGAAGTAAGGATTTAATATAAGCAATATGAAATAATGCCTTAACTGTGTATTTTGTATTTCAGCTTGTTTGAAATGGAATGCAATATTTCAAATAATTTAGGCAAATTGCTTTACATTTATTTGGTTCACATTGTAACTATTTCAATAATAAATTATGCTGTGGGACATTCCTTTGTTTCTTATTCTGCAAAAAACAAGTGTCTGTTACAAAATTGCTGGACAAAATATGAATTTCGGTACTTTAAAGAGTACTAGAACAAGGTAAGTATTTTATTCCTAAAGTATATAAATTACTAAAATGTTACAAGCTAGTAACATGTTTTTGAATGTAAATGCACTGCTGCTTTTTTCTTTAGTGAGCTTTTCTTCCTGGATCTTCAGTATACAAGTTTATAACTTGCAACCAATTTTTGTTTCATGGTTGCTTAAGCAAGTTTACTTTTTTTTTCCTTTCTGAGTAACATGTATGCATAGCAGCATGTAAAAGCAATGTTTTGCTCCTAGCTGGTCATAAGGAAACACCTGTATTTGCATGGCTTTTTAAAGTGGCGTCTGTAACTTGAATGAAGGTTCATAATATTTTACTCTGTGAAAGGATTGTCTTTTATGTACTAACTCTCCCATTTCCCTAATCTGGCTGTTAGCTAAAGGCTATGACAAATATCCACCATTCAAAGTGATAGTACCCCATTGCAATAGGAAGGTTGTCTTGGCTGTCAACACAGTTAGTCTCACCTCAGTGATTTAGACAGCAAAGAAAAAAGGCACCCTGATATTAAGTGTATCTGTATTAATTGCAAAACAGTGGTGTTTTTGATGTGTCTATTCAGTCAGTGATAACTAATCTGAGATACCTAGAAGTATTACAAGAAAGGGAGTGAAATTTATTTTAGTTAATTTCAACTCAGACCCTGCCTTTTGGCTGTTTTGTAATGTTTTTAGCTTTGATTTGACGTGGAATGGTGTTAGCATTTTTCTAAAAATTAAGCTGATACGAGGATTTTTCTTAGGGCATAATTGGTTTAGCTTTTATTTAAGAGGATTCATATTGACATAGTTTTCAAATAAGTATTTGCTTTTGAAGTACTAGTTATGTATATAAAAGCATTGTTGCATATTTTTGTAATTCTGAAATAAGTAATTTGCCAGGAAGATTTAATCAAGCGCGAATTGAAAATGTTTCAAAGCCACAGGAGGATACAATTTGACGCTAAAAGTACCTTTAATTTTTTTGTTGAACTTAGTTTTAAGGGCTTTGCACAACTCTACAGTAATTACATATTTTTGTCTACATTTCCCATGGACTTAGTGCGACAGATTTCATGCACACTTTCAGCTTTCTTTATAAGTGCTGATATCTTTTAGGAAAGGGATAGATCTGATGCTGTTGCATTAGGTCTCTCTCTTTGCCCCCATCCATGGGCTGGAGTGGTCTTCTAAGAGCATTTTTCTTTGAGGGGGGAAAAAGAATTCTCAATCTGGAAAAGCTATTGCTTCAAATGCCTTTTATTATGTTACTGTTAGCTTCAGAGAATATTTGATCTGGAGTTGTTCACCTGTATTTGCTTGTTCAAATTTAAATTGCAAATTGCCGCAGAGAAACACAGCAAAATAGTCCTGTGGAGGGCCAGGAGCTGGACTGGATGGTCCTTGTGGTCCTTTCCAGCTCAGTGTGTCCTGTGATTCTCTGAAAAATTTCTTTAACATGGATAGTTTCTTTTAAAAGCAGAGTAGTTCTTGAAGTATCATAAATATGCATAACTTATTCTAAAAATGATTATACCATTTTTTGAAATAAATTGCTCTTCTTATTAGTTTCTAGAAGTTTTAAGTTGGAATTCAGATTTGAAACATCATTAATCTTTGGGGCTTGATTCTGAAAATAGCTGTACCTAAAAAGAATGCTTTTGTGATACTTGCTTAGAAGAGTTAGTTCTGTTCTTGTGTTGGTGTACGCACTTGGCTGGTAAAATGTAATTAACATTTTAGGAGAAAGAACCTTAGAAGTAGAATTTTCTTCTAGGCTTTAGGTGTTCATAATATGCAGTTCTGTAATTGCTTTGAAATAGAAGGGATCAAGTTAAATAATGTAGTTCATATCTACCTCATAGGTACAATATTTGTGAATATAGAACCTCCTAATAGCTGCTAACAAACCTTTTAAATATGCATTGAGCACAAAAAAGAAGAGGTACTGTTTCAGGTACTGGTTGTCTTGAAGATGGTGGTAGGATTTGCATACAAGGTCAGTGTTTGGGAGAAAAGTCTTCAGGTATTTTCCATAACCATATATAGAATGAATTTCTCTAAAAAAGACATCAAGGAGAAATGAAAATGTATTTCGCATTCTCATTTGCAAAGATAGAACTAGAACTGTGTCAGTAACTAGGATTTCTGTTTGATTCCAAATCCCCAAAATATTATACTTTCTTTTGTACAAAAGAAACAGGCAGATCCTTCAAATACCAAAACTTTTTTGAACATCAAATATTGGAAAATATTTCAGAAAACTTGAGAAGGGAAAAAAGGTTTGGTGATGGTACATCGAATTTGAAAACAGGAGGGCAGCAACAGCATGTTGTTAGGGAAAGTAAGAAAGCTCATAAAATTGCAAAGCCTAATGTCACTGGAGACATTTAGCTGGTCTAACATCCTTCTAGGTTGTCTCTATTCTAAGCTCAGTAGTGGAAAGGCAACTGTGCTACTGTACAGCCTTCTGAAGAAGCCTGAGAACTATCATCCACATGCACAGCGTTTCCCAGTGGTCATGGACACTCCAAGATGAAGAAGGGTGGCACTTACAGTTTGAGTTTGTCTGCCATCAAGTACTAACCATTTGTTCTTGTTATGCATTTTTTCTGCTGGATTTAATTATTTAAAACCTGATATATTTCCCCTGTTGGAAGGTACTACAGTCAAGTCTCCTCTCAATTTCACTTTATTGAACTAAAGTTACGCATTTCTGTTCTAAATCTCTTTCTCTGGATCTCACTATTCAAGCCTGGAATAATTTTATAGCTCTCTTTGCATACTCTGTGTTTTGTCTGTGTCTTTAAAAAATACAGAAAAGATAACTGTGTATTACTGGTGTCATCCATGATCTATGCAGAGGGACCTGTTTTTGCCAGCACCACCTCCTAAAAGCTCGTAGACAAAATTTGGTCTTAGGGTCCCATCTTATTTCTTCAGAGCCGTTAAGTTCAGGAAAGCAAAACTCCTTTTTGTACACGGGATTTGCAGTTCTTATGTCTAGAATACTTCCTATTTCCAATAGATCTATAATCTGTACACTAACCTGACTACTTGCTTTTCTGTTAAAGTCAGGTTTGTAAGGTAAAATGCTTAACTGCCATGTAACAGTCCTGGAATAATTTGGGTTGGAAGGGACTGTGCTGGTCTTAAAGATAAATGTGCTTTATTTTCCCAGTTGTTTTATTTTCTTGCTATATAAACAGAATTGTTGACACAGTTGGCCCTAACTCCATTTAAAACCTTAACTGCAATACAGGTAGCAGTAGCACCACAAGGAAGGAAGAGAAGTGTTAATTTTTGCTATGTACTTTTACAGAAGGAATTAATTGCATTTGAAGTCTTCAGTTTAAGGGAGATTTTTAAAAATCTGAGGAAGGTACTAGTTTCAAGTTTGTTTTAGGATGATAAAATCACTAGCTCTGAAAGTTTTCCTGCTAGGAAAGGACTGCAAACACCCTTTCTAGTATAATCTGCTAAAGCTTAATGACAAAGACATGATTCATTAAGGAGTCTTGTGACTGTTTAGAACAGCTTTTATGTAGCAAGTGTATTAATCCTGTGAAAGCCAAATGTAATAAATACTTCCATTTTTTTTTACAAGATAGCTAGTTTCAGCAGTACAATACATAGACCTATACTCTGTTTGCTTGAACACAATCTTGTGTAAATGTATCTTTTTTGATTTACCTTATGATGGCCAAATGACATAAACTAAACAAAAACAATTATAGAAAATAGTTGCTTATATAGTTGCTTACAGCAGGGTTTAGTCTAAGCAGAACTATAGCAATTTACTAGTGAAGTTGTAAAAAAGCTTGTAAGGATAAATAAGTACTTAGAGCATTTATATTTGAGGTAGGAAGAAGTAAGTAACATTGAGGTATGTTGTAGATGTTGAGATTGTTTAGATGTCTATTATGAAGTTAAGGTTGATTTAATACTTTGTGTAGTCTATTGTTTTTACTTCTTCTGGCTTCCAGACATGTGCCTGCCCTGTTCTCTGCTGTCTGCTGTATTCCACTAATCCCTCCCTGGCTTAAACTCCTGCGTCGTAGAACAGATTTCAGTTCTAAGGCTGAATCACACAGGCTCCTCCACTCTGTAATTTAAAACATATGAAAGAAAGAATCAAAATCCTTGCAGCTTTGACTTTTTGGCAATTCTTGTTATTGTGATGAGTTTTTCATTAAGCTACATAATATTTTTGCTATCTCAGTACTACAGATTCTTTCTTGGACTTCAGAGTTTTATTAAGCATATCAGCATTTCCACTGGTAGCTCACCTGGCCATGTCTGTGCTGCATAGCAGTCATGGCTCTCTCTGAAGTGGTGAGGTAGCCCATGATGCCATTGGTCCTTCAGTCCTTGGTATAGCCACTGAAAGTATGTGACTGTGCATGTGATGTGTTCTGTATGTCTGTGGAAGGACTTTGATTATATTGACCTGAGTTTTGCTATGTATTTCTCTTTTCCACTTTAAAATGCCTCTGGCACAGCCTTTGTGATTCCAGAAACCTTGCTAAGAATAGCTGGCTAGTAGCAATACTTTCTTAAAAGAAAAATTGGCATGATACAACACTTACATAACATCACGAACGTGACTTACTATGATGGGAAGTTGTAAATTCATGTTAATTCCTTATAAAAATAGAATTTTCCTTAGCTTCCCATCAGCTTCCTCATGAGCAAAATCAGCTTGTTAAGGATGCAGGCTGTTGCAACCCTTTTGAAAATTTTCTGGTAATTGGCATAATTAGGTGTTTGCATTGAAAGATACCTTTCAAAATTACCTTTTAAAATTTGGAAATTGCATTCTAGAGTAAGGAATAGCTTCTTTCATTTAATTCTGTAAACTCATTACAGAATCCATTTCTTGACTCAGTAAATTTAGAAATGGTAATTGGACTTTGCCAAACAGGTATTGTAGTACACTGGAAACTTGCATTCAAATTGCAAATAAGGCAAAAATGTGAGACTATGAAGATTGCTGCTATTCTAGGTAGACAGGTTGGTTTTACTCTTCCTGAATTATGAGAGGAACTAGTTTACAGAAGAAAAGAGCTGAATTACTTCCCTTCTGAGAAAAAAAAAAAGCCAACAGTATGGTAATAATTTTACTTTATTCCTCTGTAGTTACAGACTTTCCTTTTTTCAGGCTGGCTTCCTCAGTTGTATTTTAACCCTACAGGAAAAATGTTAAATAGACATATTGTACATTTACAATACATGCTCACCAATGAGCTTGAGAAAAGACTGTGTCTGGGGAAGAGAAAAAGAAGATAAACTAATCCATGCTAAAATAAACAATAAACATGTATTAGGAAAGCCATCTGTGTTTTACCTGCATGGACCCCTTTGCATGTTGTGCATTGTAGTTTCTATCCATAAAGCTCTTTCCAGGTGAATTTGACTACCTGCACTGGCAGACTCTTCTAGAGGTTCCCACAGCTTGCATCTGTTGTGTGTCTCCAACTGCTTGTTTCTTTGATATTGCAGAATCTATGTGGAAGAAACATCTTATGGTACTACAAATTTTTTCCTTCCTTTAAATTATATGTTAAGTAACATACCTTTTGTCCTGAGAGCACTCAACCCAGGATACTTAGCTCATAATACTGGATTTCTCAGAAATGGCTATTAATACTAGCTTTGAAGATAGTCCACTTTTAATTCCAACCACAAGGAAAAATATGTAAATAATATGTAGAATACAGTAGTCCAAAATAGTTCACTTGGAAGGAACCTACAGATCGTCTAGGCCAACTGCAGTAGCTAGCCTTAATTCTTTTAAACTAAAACTTAAGAGATTGTGCTTGTCTTTATCTAGGAATACACGTAAGGATTACAGCAAGGGCATCAGCTGTGATTTTACCTCTGTGTTTCTGTGTAGTGTAAGCAGGACACAGACCAAATGATATTTTGTAGGCAGACACAGGAGGAGTAGCACAGCTCTGGCTGTGTTGGGGTAGAGTGGAGGTAGCTGACCACAGTGACAGTGCTCTGCAGGACGTGCAAAAAGAGCCATGGATTTGCTGCACTGCATTCCCAGTGGCTGCAGGTTACCAATTGGGTCATCATCAGTTAATGACATATTCATTTTCACATCTTAAACATTTCCCTCTCTTTTTGACCAGTTTCAGTGAATACTTTTTTTAGTATGTCTTAAAATACTTTAAAGCCATTTCTTTAATAATGAAGTGTGAGTGCTGAATGGTTGTGAATTATGAATATTAGCCTTGCCCTTCACCCTGTTACGTAATCCATCAATTTATTTCTAGTTCATGATTTTTTCTCCATTTTTGGCATCATTTTCAATTAGTGTCCTTGGTTCACTCATTTATTCTTGTATGAGAGAATCTTTTCATATTTTCCTCTACATTGTGAATTTTGAACTAGGAGGTAGAGTTACTGCAGTATTTCTTTTTAGCAGCATAGAACTCACTGTTCTTATTAACTCTTTGTTAATTATCTTTATAAATGATGGTACCGTCTTTAACAGCACTTTGGAAGGCCATATTGTTCTTATTAGGTTCTTCCTGCTGTCACAAAACTATTATCACAATAGTTTTGTGGTATTCCATTACAAGTTTTTGACTAACGCCTTAGTAAATCATGCCGTTTTCTCTGATGTGTCTTAGGGCATTTCTATGTATATGTTTTTGTTTAAAGACAGGTATAATTCCTGGACTTTGTTTTTGTTAGAAATCTAAAAATCTTGGATATCAAATTAAATTATAGCTGCTACAATAAATCTCCTATTCTCATCATCAGGGAATATTCAGAGCACACAGTAGAGTCAGAAATCGAATCCTCACCTAAACTAAGTGGCAAAGGTGTAGATTCTGTAGGTGCTTCAGTTATGTAGAGGTTGAATTTATATTTTTCAAAGTGTAATATAAAATAAGTGAAAAAGTTTCCTTAGCAGGTCATACAAAGATATTTTGTACACAAGTGTACAATCAACAGTATCTGCTATTAGTGGTTCTATTCTCTAGCCATTTTGTGTGAAATAGTTATGTAGAGGACAGGTCTCAAACAAACTAGTGTTAGGAGCAGATTCTGTTTAGGTGACTGCTGAAAGCATGCCAGAATCGTGAAAACTCTGAACTGATTGAACATTTTTCAAGTGTATTCCATTCCTTTAAAATTCTTCCACTGCTAAGCTTCAGGGCTTAAATCGGGAACATCTAATCAAGTCTTGTTTTTACTGGATGTGGCTTGGATTAATTTTGCTCCAATAATCAGTAAGAATAACAACCAAAACACCTTATGCAGCAGATTTGCCTGCCCTTTGGTCTATGTGGAAAATCTGGTAGCATGTCTCATGCACCGGATTGTCTTTCCTTTGAAGATTTAAAAGGCAAGAAAAATTAGTTTTAAGTGTTGTACACTTATCAGATCTTACTTAATTCTCATGTTATCTTTGACATAATTAAAATTAAGTTCTCAGATTGGCATCTTGTGTTCATCTTGTGTCACTAACACCAATGGCAGTTTTAGTATTTGTTTCACTTGGGATGACACTGAAGCCGTAGGAAATGTTCTTACTATTTTTACCTTGAAGGCCTATATTTAATGATTGTTTTCCAAATTGAAACAGTTTTCATTTGGATAGTTATTTGAACTTGGGCATTCCTGTGCAGTATTTGGTAAACTGGACCAGATGGGAGCAGACCATTCCTCTTTCCCACCTATCCTTGAAGAGTCACTGTCACATATAATCTGGTCTTCAGGATAAGACCGAAGTAAAGAAGATGATGCTTTTTACAAAATGTATTTCTGAGGATCTTGAAGCCAAAAATGAGTTTTAATTTGTGCTTGTGGTAATTTTTAAAGTTGTGCAGCAAGGTGCAAACTTCAACAGATCATTAATTAAATGCAGGGATTGCTGATGTCAAAGTTCAGTGCACTCAGGCTAGAAAGAAATGCCTCAAGGCTGAGGCTCTGAAACATTGAAAATGCCTGTTGCAGTTTTACAGTTATTTACATTATGAATGCTATATTTTGCTGCAACTACAGTTTGTATAGTCTTTGAAAATTAAGAAGTTCCTAAAACAACAACAAAAAAGAAAATATAGAAAGTCAGTATCATAACCCTTGCTTTAATGGGTACCTAAATTTATATACATCTTATTTTTAACATCCTTCTTTTCTGTAGGTGTGTGTATGTATATTTTCAAATTACATTTTTGTTTGCATTTTCTCCCATAATCACTCATTTACAACAGAAAAGCTTCTGCATTACATAAATGGAAAAAAATAGAAATAAGATTAATTTTTACTGTCTTGACCAAAATACTCAAATATTGGAACCTGACTTGAGATTCTTGCATTCTGTCTAATCACTGGATATTTCTCCATTGCAGCATTAACTCAAAGTTGTATGCATATTAATTTAATTTTGAATAGTAGCTCCTGCTTTGATTTTGGATATGCTTTGTATCAGTTTTGGGAGGTGAGGTTAAAGCTTGAGTTCTGCTTTAACTCAAGCAGTAACGAGTTAATTTTGCAGTGAGAATTGTACAGTGCTTTTTCTACAACACTCTTTTCTTCCAAAGTAAACTCATAAACCCTCCCTTTTGACCATTTTATTCTTACGGGGTGGAATTTATCTGGTAATTTATATGTACATTTGTTTAGCATTTGAACTTAACATTCCATATGTTATGCTGTATTTATATCCAGATCTTAAAAGGTCTTGAATACAGATGCTGCACAGAGAACCTCCTGCTGGTGTGTGTTGCTCAAGTCAAAATCATGTTAGTCTACCACTGCGACAGACTTTAGGAGAAAGATTTATCAAATGTATGTGAAAGTGGAATATTTCTGAAATCATTCAGGAGTTTTGCAGAGGAGGGGATTCATTAGATGGGATTTCACTGCAGGAGAATAATGAAAAACCCAAAAACACTTAAACAGCAAGTGTCGTGGTGTCATAATAACCTCTTTCCAGCCTTTATACATACCAGTTACACTGTGATATAAAGGTGTAGATTTAGAAGATCAGTCATTGTAGCCCACAATCCCTTCACCAGCCTTCCTGGTGATAGGTGCCTCTGAAGCAGTGAAATCTTGTGTCTGGTCTTGCACAGTGTGTGCTGCAGCATGCCGCAGCAAGACAGATGGCACATTGGTATCAAACAGCTTTTGAGAGCTAATTTTCAACCAGTCAACCAGACATTCACAGTCTATCTACCCAATTATAATTAAACCTTCTTCTGGCAGGTGTTCTGAAATGAGGATATAGTTTCATGAGTTACAGCAGTAGGTGAAGGTCCCCTAAAATAGCAGGTCGCAGGTGGCTCGTTGCCATACATGTAGACTGGAAGCAATAAAGCTGCTTTCTGACTAAACGTAAATGGTGGATCTCTTCAGACTTCTGGCAGCACTGCTTATTCATCTCTCCATAATACTATAAGTATGTCTATGTTCAGCTAACCCTGTGTAACACAGGGTGCCTTTTGTAGCTGAACTATCCATTTGCGTCCCTGTTAGCCTCAGGGACATCTGTTACAGCACTGCCTTCAAAGCCTATTATTTCAGGTGCAAAATAAATGTTCACTGGCTGGGGTTAGCACACAAAAACCACATTGATTCTTATGCAGATATTCTGGAGCCGTTCCTAGTTGTACTTTTCTGCATGAGGATGCAGTCTCAGCTCTTTGCTAGCTGCCCTGAAAATTGAAAGGAATTGGAAAATCAGCATCAAACTGGATAAATTTTGTCCTGAGATCTTCTGATTTTTCAAGGTCAAAATTAATGTTACACTGCTACTCATTGCATCTTTTTTCTTGGAAGTTTACTGCCAGAAGAAAACCCAGTGGATCTGTTTATTATGGACAAGTCTGTGATTCTTTTTATCAGCTGTAGCCAGTACCAGCCAACCTGCATATACAGAGAGGAAATGGTTGGTTAAATGTGTTGACAATATATGGTAATTCAGAGACAAGCAGCCAAGTTCTCCTGTATGCTGCAAAATATTTCCATGAATGACTCAGGCTAGTGGAGTGGTAAAAGCCCTTGGATACACTTCCAGAAATCTGAGCAGCAGTGTGGATGTAATTACACACGGCAGTGTAGCTGTACACTAGGGATGATGGGAGACAGGCATGGCAGTTCAGGTGTGGTGAAATCATGGTGATGCCTTGAATTCCTTTCACGTATGATGTCAGTGCTCGTATTTCACAGAGATTTCACAGGATATTCTGAGTTGGAAGGGAGCTGGAAGGATCATTGAGTCCAGTTCTTAAGTGAATGGCCCACACAGGGATTGAACACATGGCTTTGGTGTTATTAGCACAACACTCAGCTCCAGCCAGCTGAGCTAATATCAGTATATCTAGCTTAGAACCTAAGGATCTTCTAATCCAGCCATAAACAGAATTTAAATAGGTTTTCGAGCTCATACTCATGGGTAGGAACTTCTGAAAAATGTAAGCACTGCCATGTAATTGTTAACTCAAAGTTAATATATTAATAAATGCTTCATGCTGATCATCTTTAAATCAACTTTAAAATCTGAATGAATGTTTTGTTGTGCATAGGTTTTACCCTGTGAAAATCTTTACCCAGCTTTTGTGGTTAAAGAAAAAAAACTTCTTTCCCATGCACGTGCATCTCAACTGTCCTAATAATTATGTCACTTTTTTAGACAACTTAAGTTTGTTTCAAGTCAGAAGTTATACAGGCAGGTTGTATCTCTTAGCTATACAGTACTTTCACATTGTGGTTTTTTTTTTTTTTCCTGGGATTTCACGTGATTGATGCTATAATTGCAAAATTAAAGAAGTGTGTTCAGAGTCTGGTTTTCAAAACTGAACTCTTTGCCAGTTCCTAAAGCAAGAAGTGATTTTAGGAGTAAGTGGCTGTTGTTACAATCACTACATATCTTTCTTTTTGCTGAATTCCACTATGCAATCAGTTCAGGAGTCAGGATTTTGTGATATATAATGTAATTTAATTCAGTTACACTTAAACATGCTAGTTGCCTTTTAAAAAAAATCCTCTCCAGAAGTTTCATAAATCTGTTCAGCAATAAAATCTCAGCCTCAGTAGAAATAGCTGTGTGTTATAGTTTCAGGGTGTTCTATTTCCAGCAAAATTCTTTTCTACATGTGATTTCTACGTTTTTCCTTTTCTCTTTGCACTATAGAAACTATTGCTTTTTTCACCTAGCCCAATGCTAGGTGCTCCCCAAGAGAAGATCACCCTTTCCAATGTCTTGCTATTACTATGATTGAATTAAACTCAAAGCAGGCATTCTTGAACTAGCTGTGAAGTTTGCTGTTTCCAAACCTGAAAAGGATCCTGTGCCCTCAGAGTGTATCAGTAATCTTACTTGGTCTAATTTAAAAAATCTTTTTTTTTTTTATAGACCCTAGCTCATCTTCTTTTCTTCAGGTTATCTCTCTATCTTCTGCTTGCTGATGCTTAGGTCGTAATGAACTCCAGTTTTATTTAGTGCAAGTACTGTGACTTTTCCCTGGCACTCTGTATTTTTCTTCCATTCTTAAAAAGATTATTCTTTTGTTGGAGAAGAAGAGACCTCTTTGTTCCCATGGGCATCAGCAATGATTAAGTCTGTCCATGAGTCCTTTGTTAAAGCTAAGCAGAGGTTATCTTGTTTTGATTAATAAAAGCAGTACTTGCGATGTTAAAGATTATCTGCTTCGGCTGTTTATCAGTGGGATAAGCAAAGCTATAAATTTCAGCTTTAGGCAACTTGCAAATGAATAGTCTGGGTCCTCCTTTTCTTGTAGTAATTTTAGCATTAACTTGATGTGGTAGAACACTAAAACCCAGTATCATTTACTGCAGCAGCAGCTAATTTTAGTGAGGATAGTATCTTGCTGTAACGGTAAAAAAAACTGCTGTGATTTTGGTCTGAAAGCAGTTCCATTCTCCAAGTTACTCTAAGGACCTGGCCATTCTTTGAAGTGCAGAAAGATACTATCTGTTTCCTGAAGGACATAAACTGACAACACAAAGCTGGAGGATCTGTGTGTGAGACTGGATAAGGAGTTGTATAGCAGAAACAGATCCATTCCTGGAGTGAAAAATGGTAGAAGTCTGAAGCATACACACACAAAAAGACAAAAAGATAGTCCAGGAAAAAAAACTAGTTTAATACAGGCAGAGACAGAAAATAGACTTTCATGCAGAGTGTAAATCACAGAAGGTGGTGAAGTTGAGAATAAGGATCCTAGATTTTCCGTGATAAAACCCAGAAGACTGGAATGAGGAAAGATGAAATATCTGAATCTGGAGAGGTAAATTATGCCAACAACCAAGACTTACAAAGATGTGAATTATGAAAGAATTAAATATTTATAGGTGTAGAAAAAGTCAACAGAAATAAGTTATTCTACTTACTTAAATAAGTTATTTCTACTTCTTCAGTATTTATAGCCATACTTTAGCCATGAGCTGTGTGCCTTCAGATTTCTGTTTAGCCTATGTTCCTCTCCTTGGATATCAGCTGCATTTTTGCTGCAGCAGCCTGTTCCATAGGCTCTCACATTACAGAGAGAATTTACATAAAGTTCTTCTAGTTTAATAAAAATTGAGAAATGCTAGTTTGAAATTCAGTTTTGAATCAGGAAGTGTTTTATTTATTTTCAGTCTTCTTTCAAATCCAGCAATACTAGTGGCTACTCTTGAATCATCTTGGCTTAGCTTCCTTGAAAAGATTTTCTTTTTGACAGCTTCATTTTTCTGTTAGAGTGAAGCTGGGTTGTGAAGATTTCATTATGAAAGATGATAGTTCCATTAAAGGTATTCAAAATCCCTGCACTAGCTGTCTGCTGGATTTGATCAATGGGCAGTCAGTCTAGTGAAATACAGTTCTAATGAGATATTTATTCCTGGTGGTTTCTGGCAGTATAGAGATATACTTTAGAGTCAGCCTTAGCTGTGGTCACTTTGTGGTGTTGAGCCTTGTTCTTAGATGTGGGAGGCTGTACTAAGTGGAGTCTGAAAGGTGATTATACTTTGGCAAGGTAATGTGCAAAGGGTCGTGATCAGCGCTGTAGCCTATTGCAAATTCAGTGTCAACTTTTGCCAGATTTTGAGGTCTCTGTGCATAGTGTAGTTGGTCTGTGATGGAGCAGGTGAATTATTAATAATGCATCTTTGAACCTCACCAGCAAGCAGTGTGTTCCAGAGCAGCTCATGTTCACTCTTGTGTTATCTCTCCTTCATCAGTCAATAGGCACTCCTTGTAGAGTTGTATCTTCCTTTCCTGCCATATTGGGAGCTATAAGGTGTTTACAACTGCACTTACCAAATAATGTTGGATTTGCAAAGGACCAGTATTGCTGTGGCATGGCACTGTCCATAGCACTTGCTGTCTGTCTGTGGTACGTGATCTCCGGCAGCTGAGCCATGATCTGAGCTGTCTGGCCCAACTGTCCTTTCCTGACCTTGGTGCTTGTTCCAGAGACTGGCTGTTTCTGACAGCTACAGCTTCTTACCAATTGGGATGTGCCTTCTGGGAGTGCATCTTCTGGTGCAGTTTTGGATCCATTTTTTTTGCACTAAGACTAAACTAAAGCACAGTAAGTGAGGATGCTTGGGAGATTCACTACAGAAGTCCATTTGTGATCTAAAATAAATGTACAATACAGACACAACCAAACACCCTCGGTTTCAGTGGTGAGATAGAGGGGAGGCTGGTGCAGGCTGTACTTTCTCTGCCTGGAGTGGGAAGAGCTGTCGTGCATGCAGAGTCAGTGAGGCATTTGACTTCTAGGGGAGCTAATAGGTGCTGGTGGGTGTTTGTGTCACACCTTCCATATCATCCTCTTACTGAGATAATGCTGGTTGTGACAATAACAGTTCAGTCCATATATGTAAATCGTGTGTAAGTATATAATCCTCCTAATTGAAAATGAACATTGTATTTTGCATTGTTTTTATTTAGCCATAAGCTTGTGTTCCATTGCAAAGTCAAGAATAGTGCACATGAGCTTTTAGTGCTTTTTATTACGAAACCTCTCAGGTTGAAGCAGGAAACAGAATTGAAGTCTCACCTAGAATTGAAGCAAACATGACAGAAAGGAAGCCCAGAAGCTCACTGCACTCCACATGTTCTCCAAACCAGCAGTGGCATATCGGTGGTGTTCTTAAACAGGCTTTTCCCCCTCAGTCTTTCCTGCAGGTGTTTCAATGACAGAGACTTCTCAGTATCTACAGATACTGTGCAGCACTTCTTCATTGTCTCTGAAGTTACATATGTTCCCCGCTATATAACCAAGATACTGCTTGTTGAAAATTAAGCCCATTACTTTTTTTGCTTGCTAGTCTAGACAGAAACAATTTGTCTTTGTTCTTTCAGAAGTTTCTTCTGTATTTGAGCATTTCTCAATGGGTTCTGTTAGCCCAAAGACTTTATTTAGGGCTACTGCAATTTATCATTTGACTTTCAGTAGGATATATTAAGAAAAGCCAATTTTCTGTCTTTTTGACTTCCTTCTGATTAATAATAGTTTGCACAAAATGAATAAGAGTGAAAATTCATGTAGCATATTTTATGTTTATTATAAGGGACTGAATTTTAATCAGTCATTATGAACTTGGTTTTTTCTTTCTTAGAGAAAAAAATTTGTTCCCTTTATCAAATGAGAGCTTATGGATATATTTTAAAAATTGGGTAAGAGATAGATCTAGGGTGTACTTCCATTATGTGTGGAAAAAATCTCTGAAGATATTTCACAAAGCAATGCAAAAAATAAACTCCTTTTTCTGAGAATGATGAAGAATATGTAATATACAGCTATGAATGTTTTTACATTTAAGTAATTATTGAGAAATTGTTCAGAGAACCCATTCTAAACTTATCTAGTAAGAAGATTCACTCACTATTTTGGAATCGTTGTGTTGATGTTTCATGCTTCCCACACAATCTTAGAAAGCTTGCCTTCTTCCTTCTTAGGAAAAGTTTTATTTTTCAAGAGATTCACTGCTGGGATATTATAAAACTACCATGAATGTTTTGTATTAGGATAAAACATGCATTCTCCCAAATATATGCGTTTTCTGAGAGGAATTAAAAATATTTTGTAGCCTTGGACGTTTGGTTTCACGATGCAGTAAGTTCAGATAAATTTATCTTATAGCAAGTGGATTATGAAGAAAAATGCTGACCCACATGGGTTTTAAATTATCATTATACATTATTTCTTGTGGGAATCAGGTCTCAGTGCCCCAGTCAAGGCCTCAAACTCAAACTGGTTTGCACCATGGGTGTTACATGGAGGCAAAGCAGAGGCACACTCTGCCAGATGACCCTTTTATTTGAGGCTGTGACAAGGCTGTGGGTGCTGGAAGAAGGTGTTTGGATGTTTCTGGAAGCAAATGTGTTTTGGTGGGTGACTTTACAGTCTCGTAACTCTAGGTGCCCTCTATCTAGCCAGCACCAGATATAAAGAACGTATTAGGTTGTTTAAATAAAAAAAAAAGTATTTAGAATATAGTGTATTGCTGAGTAAATGAACGAGCAGTTTAACAAAACCAAAATACCAAGTTGTCTTGCTTTTGCACAGCACGGTCCAAGAGTTAAAGGCAAAGCCTAATGAATTTTTAATTTGTTTTATTTTAGAACGCCAGGCGTGTACATCTATGGCTGGCTGCAGCGTGCTTTCCTCCAGCATGGCCGGTATCAGCAAGGAGCTGATGGAGCTGCAGCACCTCATCCAGTTCCCGGAGGAGGTTGCCAGCATTCTGACCGAGCAGGAGCAGCAGCTCTACCGCAGAGTCTTACCCATTGACTACCTCTGCTTCCTAACCAGGGATTTGGGTAATGCTGAGTGTCAAAGCAAGCTGCCATCTATTAAGGCATCCATATCTGCTACTATTCTTTCTTCTCCCAATGGTGAACATAATGCTGTAGAAGACCTTGTGACAAGGTTTAATGAGGTAAAACAAGACTTTTAAATTGCTTTTCATAAGGGTTATTACCTGATGTGTGGGTTAGTTATTTTCTTTATCTCTCTGAGCTGAATTTAGCTGTAACAAATTTTTAAAATATGAGTTAAGATGACCAGTTATTTAGCTAAATAACTTGCACTGAATTTAATAGGAGCTATGTGATCAATTTGCTCAGTGAGGCTGGGAAACAGCGACCTACCTTTTTCTTGCACATTGTAAAGTAAACATGAAGAAAAAAATTACAGACTTCTAATTCTTCATATTTATACTGACTGTATGGGGTACCGTTTCAGGCAGTTTATTTTTTTTTAGGTGCTGGAGTTCTGTTTATTTGTTTTGGATTTTTTTAGACTAAGCATGATCTTAGGAGTCAATACAGAAGTCTTATAAACCAGAATTTTCTGTATTTTCTGTAATATAACTACACTAATACGCACTATTTATTTGTTTAATCCCTGTGTATGTCTTGGGCATTGTTATACAAAGAAGTGTCACTTGGCATGACACAAGCCAAATGTTGAGTTCTTTAGTAAGATTTTATTCTATTTTCAGGAAGGTGGTCTTCTGACAAGTTTAATAGAAAATTGATTAAGGATTGAGAAAACGGTAAAAAAAATCCACCCAAAGCCCCAACCCAAATCAAAATCAAACCACTGAAACTCATGTTTTAGCTGCAGAAACATGGAACAGTTTCTTCTTTTTTGAGGGGAGGGTGGGGTAAACTATGTGCAGTGTTAGCAGTTTGTTTCTAGAAGAGTAGAAGTGGAGTAAAATGAAGATAAAGTTGACTTAATGCTTTTTTAGTTTGCTATCCACTGCATTCTTCTGGTGGGTGAGATGAAAATCATGCAGGTAGCAAAAAAAAAAAATAGCGTAAAATTAAGTAAATGTAGAAGAATGTATATTAACCCCCAGTGAACTTCCTGTGTGCTGGGCAAAGAAGAATCAATGAGTGAATATTTAGCATGTTTCAAAGTGTTCCTTATTCTTGCATCTTACTGAGGTTTAGCAACTAAAATATATTGGCTTCACTCACCTCATTGAATTAGGGGAACATATATATAAGTTGCAACTACAATATTCAGTCTTTAAACAGAGCCTAAAATAATTTAAATCAGCTGCAGTAGCAGTACTGAAGAAGATGCTGTGGCTGGTGTGTACAGAGGACTGTAGGTGCTGACCCAGCTGGGGCCCTCCTTCCTGGGGGGCTCCTCTTGCAGGGATGGCTGGGCTGAGGCCAGGGGAGACCAGGGGCACTGGCCAGGCTGTGCTACAGCCTGGTGAGGCACAATACCAGGGCAGCTTCTTGAGGACATGTTGTCATCAGCTGTACAAATTGGACTGACCATGATTGTGTTCTGACATTGAAGGGTCACAGGATCGAAAAGCAAGTAGGTCCTGAAGAAGTCTTGTCAGAATGAGTCTGTTCCATATCAATGACAATTTTAGCATTAAAGTTGCCTTTTGATAAGATAGTCAGCATTATCTTTTAGTCTTCGAGGTTTGTGACTTTGCAGTTTTTGTTGTCTAGCGTTCCTTGTTTGGTAATTGTACAGGATAGTTTTTTATATAATTTGAATTAATTCCCAAATATTCAGTGCACAGATTCTTTGGTATTTAGTGCAATAGATTATTTAAAGTATAATCTGGAATAAAATTTTTAAAACATAGATGTTATATGTTTAAATAGAGTTATTGTAAAATATTTACTGCTTGTAATAAATTGCTGTTTTGCTATAGGCTTTATCTTATAATGGAGTATATCAGTTGCCATAGCCAATCACGAGCATGAACTCCCAAAATGTCTTTGTTTATAAATGGAAAGAAAATTCTTGTACAAAGAGTCATGATTTTGTTGGCAAAACTCAGTGAGCACTTGCTGATTTTTTTGGCATTGCCTATAGAAATACTGAAGTGTATTTATAATGTGGGAGCCAAAATTACTTTTAGGATGACAGGCTTCTGATACATGGTGGGGAAAAACAATTCCATGTCATTTTTCTGTTAAATAACAATTATATTATTTAGAGTATTTTTCCTAAAGCAGTAAACTTTTTTGTATTTTTTTCTGACAATACATATTAAGGAGGAATACTTTATAATACTTGTGTAAAATGACAGTCCTGAAGATTTTGGGCTACATGCATTCAGTATCACCAGCTATAAATAAAGCCTTTAGTCTTTAAGGTTTGATTAAAAATGTAATTGCATAATAGTGGAGCCTCAGGCACAACACGTACTCATCGGTGAGACACAGCTCATACTTCATTTGCAGCTAATAATATCCAATTGATCTTAGAGTCTCGTCAGAGCAAGACTGTAGACCAAGCTAAAGACAGATATTCTTTCCTGTTACTAAATGTAATTAAAAACTGATTCTGAATTAGTGGCTAGTGTGGGAGGATTAGAGTGAAATACAGTAACATCTGCCTTTACAAAACTATTGGCTCTAAGTCTCTAAGGCTGTGCACTTAATAGTAATAGTAATATATTTTTGTGCTCTGATGGAGCTTTGGCTATGAGAAGTTTACTTTTCAGGGATGTAAAACTGTAGGAAGAAACTGTTGAGATTCTGCAGAGTTAGCAGAGCCCTGGCAGCTGTGAAGTTAGGAAAATGGTACCTAAGTGTGTTTTAGGACCCTAACAACAGTAACATACTTTTTTTTGCCATCTCTCCTTGTTGTCTACTGTGCCTTTCTCTTCTTGATTTAGTTCTTTTCTCTGATTCTTGTATGACATGAGTTCACCCTGCTTCTTTACGTGGAGTGACATGTGCTCTTTCCTCAATGTCATATGCCACAGTGTTCCTGGGATTCTGTTTCTTTTTCTGTCTCTTTACCGCCCCCCCCCCCAAGGCTCTTGCACCTTTATGACTGACTCCCAAGCTCTCTTCTGCCTGTTACCAGCAAAGCAACCACAGAGACACAAGCACAGTGTACATGTTGTAAACATTTATGTGTATGTAAACATTTAAAATAATTTCAATCATTGCTTTATATAAACATGAAAAGAGTCTCTTGTAACTTGTTGTTTCTGGCTTAAGCTTCAAGTAAAAGAAAACCAATAAAACTTTAAATAAACTGAAACATTTAATTTTCCATGCTGACATATGTGTACAGAGCAATTGTGGGTTCTTAGATTGAAAGTTGCACTAGATTGGAAGATCATTCAGACAGCTGACTGAAGTCAGTCCCACTACTGAACTGAAAATGCAAAATCAGAAGTCAAATGCATAAGATGATTTTTTGGAAAGAGATGGTTGCCAAAAAATAAGCTAAAAAGGTAAAAAAGTTTGAACAGTGTTAGTATAGCCCTGCTACTGGAGTGGGCTCATCACTCATTAAATCATTCTTAAAATCAATGAAGTAATTAAAATATGGTTACTTAGGACACTTAGTGATGTTACTTTTATTTTTAATGGTTAGATTTTGTAAGGTTTTTTCATTGTTCATTCAAAATACAAGCTTAAACCTCACTAGCAAACAGAGACATATCATTTTACTGAAATAATGGAATGTAAATAAATATTGCAGTCTGTCTCTTAGTTCAGCATTTTTTTGCAATGCCTAAATGGGTTTGCATAATGCTTTTAAAAAGATTGTGTTTGTACAAATATCAAACTCTTTCCAGTCCTTGTTTGGAATAGTGTTTAATCAGATTAAAATGGTAAATGTTCTCTGTAAGGTTATATAATTTCACACAAGCATGTAAAGTAAACCATCTGTTAATAACATATGCAATTTAAAATATTCATATATTAAAAACGCAACTGAAAATTATCTTGTATATTATATCAAGACCCAAAAAAATGTAATCATTAAATCTCAGTGAAACCTATGTAAAAAATTCCAGTTCTGTTTTATACACAGAATGGTGTATAAATATATATACAGATATTCATCAATATCCACTGACAGGTTTGTGCACAGTTAGCAGTGCAGAGGAACTCACTGCATCCAGCTATTAGTGCTAATGCTGCATACTGCTAGTGTTTTTTAATTATTGTTTTTAGAGGGAGAAATTGAACTATCCTGATACACTAAGAATTCTGCTTTTAAACAAAATAGTGCTTTTCCCTCTTGCCATGATTACTGTATGATATCTGATGAAGGTTATTTTTCATGTTCTTCAGATTTTACTCATACTTCTTGATTTTTATCAAACAAAATTACTAAAACCAGAATGACTTGGTTAAATGGGTTATAGATTGCCATGCTTATCCTTTGGATACCTTAAAAATCATCTTCTTGTTTTGTATGCAGAGATTTTTCACACACATACGTTATTTTGTCAGTATTAAAGTTTTTTGCTTTCTTGCCCCAGTATAGGCAGTATTTAAATTAGCTACAATTTGTTATAGAAACATATCCATGGCTAATTTATGGTAGTAGTTAAAGAAGGTATGTACTGTAATCTTGCCTTGTGGTAAACAAGAAGATTTTGTTTTACTTGCTAGCAAAGGTAATTGTTAAACTTCAGGCAGGCAGCTGTGTTTGGTAATTTCACCTCTGAAAGCTGCATCTCTCAAGTATTAGGAAGTTCCTAAAAATTCAATATAAATATAGAAGACATCATTTCTTCCATGTAGAATCACCCACTGAAGCTTGGGAATTGCTGTAAAAGTTTTACAAACTGAAGCACTGGCGAAATGAGTTTAAAACACTACAGATGATAAAACACTGCACATTGCAACTGGAAATTGTTAATAATTTCCTCCCTCAATAGTACCACTACATTTACATTCTCATAAAATATAAAAAATAAATTAATTCCCATTTTAAAAAAATCACATAATATATTCTCTAGGAGCTATATAGAGGATAGTAAAGAATTTATATATATAAAACATATATGAATATATATATATTCATATATATATATGAATTATCATACTCTTTAATATTAAAAAACTGAAATAAGAGAATGAGTGAAGAAAATCCATGGCAAATTTAGGGATGCAGTTAATAACTCAAGATGCACTAAATGTTGTCCCTTCCTGTGTACTACATGGAGCAAGGTTCCCATAGAGTGAATGATAAACAGTCCTGTAGGTTGCACTTGTACAGAGATTTAAGGTCATGTACCATAACTTGAGGATCAAGTTCCATCAGGAGTCTCTTTTGTGTTCTTCATGTTTTATTAGTAAAAGCAGGTGACCCTCAGTAATAAGCTATATCCTGCCCCTGACAAATTGGGAGATTTTTGCCTGTGTATAGATTTGACTTGAAATCAGTGGTAGTTCAATAATTAGGTAATCAAAAACATTTTACATTTTTAGTGACTGATATGTATTTCCTGTGTTTTAAAGTAAAAAAAAAAAAAAACCACTGAGTAAAAATACAAACCTGAATTTCCTTGAAGTCCTTGACCAAAGTAAGATAAGCCAAAAAACTTCCTAAAAATTAGTTATTGAATACAACAGATTTTGGTGCAGTTAAAATAGTAGAGGTGATATAAAAAGATAATTTTTAGAAAACCTGAAACTGTACAGATCTTTTTGTACTACAAATTGTAGTACATATTGCTCAGTATAGCTTGCATGGCCAAGACATCTGGTACAGGTCCTGTGTGCTCAGATTCAGATTTGAAGGAGATTCCTATATCTCTTAAACTTCGCAAATGAAGCAGCTTTCTATGTATCTGAACTTCATCTGGCTCAATGTTGTTAGTGCTTCTATTAGGGCACCACAAAATATTTAAAACTTAAGCAAACATCTATTCGATTTTAGTACTTAATATCAGTGTCCAGTAATCCTGAAAGACACTCATTTTTATCCATCTGAATGAAAAGACTGATGTTATTATCAACTTGTTTAAGTGGATCGTGTGTTAACTTTTCTTGTGTCTTGCAATCATGTGGGTTATCGTAACGAAGCCAGGATACATTTTCTCATGCTTTTCAGACTCATCAGCCGTGGAGCGGAAATCTAATTATAGGTTTGCTGTGATGATTTCTGTTCTGAAGGGAGCTTAAAATGAGTTATATAAACAGAACTATGTAAGTCAAGTGTGAAAAAAAAAGTAAACTAAGGAAATAATGATTACTGTGTTGAAACGTAGATTGCAATCTGATGTTAAAGTGCTGTCCAACACAAAAACTTAGTCCAAAAAGCTTTACTGCTCATTCTGACAAATACTTGCAAGTATTTTGATCTCCTTGGCAAGGCTACTCCTGTGCACCCTTTGGCTGGGATGTGCTGTGTGAGCCATGAAGCCCTTGTGCTGCTGTCGTGGTATCTTGGTACCAAGGCAGCTGATGGTGCTTCATCCTCAGGTCAGGTGTTCCTTGGCTGTGGTGCAGCTGGGGACGTGGCTCTGCAAGCCAGCCAAGAGGGAAGTGCTGCAACAGGAGGTGTTGTTCTGTATCCACTTGACTGGAATGTTCAGAAGTCAGAGCTTGCCAGGGTGGAGCTTCCCTTTGCTCTTTTCCCCTGCTAGAAATTGCCTGGGTTTAGTGACAGAGAAATTGTGCCACATCAAAATACCATCTGTGCTAATTGCTTGGCAAAGTGGAAGAAATAGGATTCTGAATTCAGCTTCCAGGTGAATTCCATAGCCACCAAGAAATAAGTACCTATAGAGTTCTCTGCTTTTCTTTTGTGTGAGGTACATCTAGCTCAGCTGTACACAGCATCTGAGGAAACCCACTTCTGAACTTCCATTTCAATGAAAATTTAATGTTTGTTATTTCTTGAATACTGTCTGTTCCTGATCTCCAGGAAAAATTAAAATACCAACATTTCTAAAGCAAGCATGTTCATTATTTCTCAGGAGTGGTTTGTATCTTTAGATGCTCACTTCTGTCCCCTGATTCTGCCCTATCTGTTATATCTGCCTTTGCCTATTCTATTCTGAAATTAAAGGATTCAGACACTTTTTTTTCTTGTTTAGTGAAAGATTTTTTTAAATGTTTTCTACTCCTCTACTGTCCTGCAAGAGGAGTGAGCATGAACTTCATGGTGCCTTTTGTACCCTTCTTTTGCTCTTACATGTTATACAGTATCTCAAGTCTGCAAAGGCTCACCCATGCTGCCCTTTATAATTTTTTGTTTGTGTTTAGAGATTGTAAAAGTTCATCATGCTGTTTATAGCAGTCTTAAACACTCTATTAAAAAGAATTTCAGCAAGTGGCTGCCCTAGTTTAAAGGTTTCCTCTTAATGGAGAGTCTGAAGTCAGTTGCCTTTTTAGACATTCTTTCTCAATTTTGATACTGTTTTCTCTTGATCATTACATCTTTACTACCTTAGATTAAAATATATCTGTTTAAAATTATATGATTCTTTAAAATTTCTAAAACCATATTAATCAAGTCATTACCACATTTGGTATTTCATAGCAAACAAATATTAATTTTTTGTAAGATTGCATGTTTAGCAGTTGCATTCCCTAACACAGCCATTTCTGGAAAAGGAGAATAATATCCAAAAATAATATATCACTTTATTCCAGCATACAAAAACAAATCTGTGCCACATATCTGACTGTTCTGTTCACAATTTCTGATTTTTTTGTGGATTTATTTTATTACCTTTTATTCTGGTTTTGCCCTCATTTGACCCCTATGCCATGCAGTGCTATGGTGGTTTGTATTTTCCATACCTTCATGCTGTTCAGGTATGCACTTCTTTGTTGGTTGAGTTTTTATATTTTAGGAGTAACTAACTGAACACATCAAATAAATTTTAGCTGAATTCAGATTTTCATTCTGAGCTGCTGCAGTGCTTAGTGTGCTGCCCCTGATGCACACAGCCTATGACAGCATCCCATAGTCATTGTCCCCACTGCTGAGTATGTCCCCAGTGAATGAATCTTCAACAATTCAGTCCTAAAAGTGTGATTTTTTTTTTTTTTTACATAGGGAGTGTGATTTCTCTTCTCATATGGACATTTCTCATTTATTGTTCTTGATTGGTGTGGCCATCAGACATGTTAAATAGTAACTTAGATTCTTCATAGTCTGATTGTCCTCCCTCAGGAGGAGGTGGCTCAGAACACTGAGCCTGTATAGACCTGCATAAATAGAAGCCCTATATATTTTCAGTGGGGTTATTTTCCTGTTGGTACTAATGCATTAACATTTTATTTCACATGCTTGGTTTTTAAAATAAAAGTCTATGGCCCCTGAGGGGTGAACTAGCATCTTCTAATTTTCCTAAGCCTCTCTTCACCCTGGTATTATCTGTAAACACTTGAGTCCTTCAGGACCAAAGAATGGAACACAGTGTCAGTAAACAAATCACATTTATTGCCTCCTAAGTGTTTACACAATGGCAAAAATCAAGCCTCCAGGGAGTCATATTGTAAAAAGAAACAGTTGGTTTAAATTAGTTTTCCATGTGAAATATAGCTACTTCTTATGGATGTTGTGGGAACATAAACTGGAAAGAAAATCTGCACACTGATAAAATGAAGGGTGATTTTTGTTTATTTAAATACAAACAGAATAATGTAATAAGTTGATTTCTGATTCCGGCATTAATTAATTACCAAAGAGAAGTTGGTAGTATGGGCACACTTTGGAAGATGGAATTTCTTTTTATTTACTTCATTTGTGATCTTGCAAACAGGTAATGCAAATTATCTGAAATGTTCGGTCCATATGGGAATTAGCAAAACTGTGCATTAAATGCATCTAGTTTTATGAAATTAACCAAAACAAAAAAATTCCAATTTATCAATTTTCACTGTTCATATTGTTAACAAGGATTATGTGGGGCTGAGATATATAAGCCATGTTAATGAGAAATTATACTGCAGATCTCTCCAGCAGCTTTAGAAGTCAGCACTAGCTGAAGCTGTCCATTTTCTTCTCTGGCATCAATGCATAATCAGAATATCTTACATTAAGTTGCAGTAGTTTTTTGTTTAATAAAAGTTTTTCTAGAAGAGTTAATGATGTAACTGTTGTAATGTGAATGTCACCGTGTAGGTTGTGTTTGCAATGTGTATGTGATTTGGCTATGAGCTTGTAAGTGGAATTTTGACTGATACACTCCTGATGGAAGAAACCAAACAAACCCACACTATCTGTCAAGTATGCGTGAATGCTCCTAGTGACATTGCTTTGGCTGACCATACTGTCTGTCTGGTTTTACCAGGTGAGCTCTTGGGTTACCTGGCTCATCCTGACTGCAGGTTCTATGGAGGAGAAACGAGAAGTCTTCTCATACTTAGTACATGTGGCAAAATGCTGCTGGAATATGGGCAACTACAATGCTGTAATGGAATTCCTGGCAGGGCTAAGGTACTGGCAACTCTTCTTTTTCAAATGGCTTTTCAGTGATAGATTACAGTGCAGCTTCTGTTAAGCAGATGTCTCTGGAGAACAATGAAACTAAACAAAAATCCATGGCTAAGCCACATCATCTCATGCTGTGACTTTCTAGTAATCCCTTTTCGGAAAATGAAGCATGCTAAGCCCTTTCTTTTTTTCTCAAAATGCTCTGAAGACTCCATCAGTTTTCCTGGTGCACGCTGAATATGTTGCATTAGAAAACGTTCAGTTTTTATTTTAACAGAAAATTTTTAAAAAGTAAAAAGAAGATGGGAAAGCCATTGTGGTTTATCTAATGAGCTACAACTAATGTAACTGGGGGTTGTAGTCTCCAGAGTATAAGTGAAACATGATCATGGTGATGCTCTAAAAGGATCAGTCTTAACTGTAAAAAAGAAACTACCCGAAAGTGACAAAAAACCCCCAAAAAGATCAAACAGCAAAATCTATTTTTTAACCCCTCTGATTTACTTATACAGACTGATGTTGGGATCTCATGCTGTCGTGGTCTTATGTAGAAGGACCTGTATTATCTCAAGGAGGAGAGAGTAGGGGCTCAAAGAGAGCTCATTGTGTGCTTTCCTCTGGAATGACAGGTTCATGCAGGGCCAGGGGAGCAGGAAGGCAGTGCCTTAGCACTGGCAGTTCAGAGGGCAGCAAATGGGACTGAACAGGGAAGAGTTAAGATCAAGTTTCCCATCTCTTGGCTTTGACCCTCGTTGTATAACATGTTTGTGTAACAAAGCTCTAAAGTGTTTGCATTGCTGTTCTTTGTGGTTTAGTAAGGATCTCATTGAGCTATTTGTTTATGGTTTTGGAATATAAAGCTCATTTGGAACACTCAGGCATGGCGAGTATATTTCAGCAGAATACATCCACAATCTCTAAGCCATGCAAGTTATGAGGGAAAATGCAGTTAAGGGCTTAATTTTGTCTCTAATGAATCTGCACAGCACAGGAGAGAGAGGAGAGGAAGGCTAGTGCTGATGAGCAGCCTTTCTGGGACAGGGATGGAAAGTGGGGTTAAGGGCAATCTACTCTGAGTGTATCTTTGGATCTTTTGGTATGTCTGAGGCCAGGGGTGGGAAGAAAGGCCATGTGATTGCATAGGCAAACAGCTCAGAAGGTAGGAGAACTCCCAGAGGTACTCATAGTCCTTGGAGCTATTTCTGTTGGAAATTAGAATTTCTTTTCAGGTCTGCACTGGTGCCTAAGAGCTTGAACATGGTCCTGACTTCCTTATTTCTGTGAAAGTAAATAATTTATTTTGTGAGCAAATTGGGGAAGAAATCAATGTAATTTTTAAAAAATAAATTTAATTAAAACTCTTCAACTTCTGCTAGCTTTATGGATTGTTCATAATACAGCTGAAGGAATTTGTAAGAAACGCTCTGGTTTATCTTTTGTGCTGTTTCCTCAATCTTTTCTTATTTCTTTATGGGCCCTTGGAAATTTCAGGCAATGACACAATAAAAATGTTAGAAAGCCTATTGATATATTTTATGCAGCTGGGCTTTTATTAAAATGTGAAATACTGCTCCAGTAGGTCAGACTGCTAGTTTCTCATTTTTAGTTTTCTTCTTTGATAGTTCAAAGGGGGGGATTTTCATAAAAATAATGGCCTTGATTTCATTCATTCATTTCTGAGCAATTATAATTTTCTCTATTACATATATGCTGCGGGTGTTGGACTTGAAGGTAAATTGTTTAAATTTTTTTAATAAATGTTGTGATCTCTTCTTGCAATAGGTCAAGAAAAGTTTTAAAAATGTGGCAATTTATGGACCAGTCTGATATTGAAACCATGCGAAGTCTGAAGGATGCTATGGCACAACATGAGTCGTCATCTGAATACAGGAAAGTGGTCAACCGGGCACTCAATATTCCAGGCTGTAAAGTTGTTCCTTTCTGTGGTGTATTTTTAAAAGAGCTCTGTGAAGTTTTGGATGGAGCATCAAGCCTCATCAGACTCTGTCCACGGTATAACTCCCAGGATGAAACATTAGAGGTAAATGAGACAAATATTTTAAGAAGTTATGTTCTTAGCTAGTGCTTTATTTTATATAATCTTACACAGAGACATCATCAAATTAAAATTTTCTAAACCAGACTATTACTAGAATGGTCAGTTACATGGACCTAAATTTAATTCCCATAGTTCCTTAGCAATTTAGATTAGGTTGTTTCTACCTAGTTCAATATCAGAGTACTGAGAAATCAGCATTAGTAATAAAGGATCTGGTTTATACTTTGGGTTAAGTAAGTATGTAGAACCCGAAATGTGTAATTATTTTCTGCTAAATACTCTGACCTTCCACTTAATTCACTGGGAATTGGAAGTTTTCAGTTTCTTAAAAACAGAATATAGAAGCTCAGCAGATCAAGCTTTTCCTCTATGGAAAGAAACAATTCTTTATGAGTTTTATTATTGTAGTTTTAAAAGAAAAATGCCCCTGTTAAAGTTTTCAGGAGTAACTTTAACTTGTGTTACTTGATTTATGAAATTATTTGGTCTGTTTTGGGTTGCAAGTAGGCACAAAATCCCATGGGAAGCAAGTAGGAAATATACACTAAATATTCTTAATAGTAAAAATTTCTACAGTGAGAAGTAGATGACACAATGTTCTATTTGTAACTATACTAATCTTTTAGATATCTCTATAGTTTGTTTCAGATTACAGTGGACAAGATAATTTCTTACAACGAGTAGGCCAAGATGGTTTAAATAATCCAGAAAAAGAAACAACAACAAACAATATCTTTCGAACTATTCGGAGCTGCAATCGCAGTTTGGAGGCTGAAGAGGGTGAAGACAATGTTAGTGAAGGGAGCGATTCAAGGAAAAACTCCTTGAAGGACAAAAACCGCTACCAGTAGGTCTCATTTTATTTACTAGCATCACATGTATATATCATGGTTTTAGCCTTTGATTTTCTTTTACCAAGGCTTGCTTTTAGAAATAAGAGCAACTTTAACATTTTCCCTTGTATTTATCCATTTCCAATTCAGAACTTTTCTCCCCTGATACTCAACTGCTTGGAAACTCTCTGTATAGCTATATTTTCCCCTCATGATGTAATTACTTCCTCTCATGATAAGACCTGTCATGATAAGGATAAATCCTTTTTGTCTTACACAGAGAGCTTTAAAAATCCACAGTTACCATTTCAATTTTGATCTCCAGTGACAGGAATAGCACCAGGACATATTTGTTATCAGAGCTCAGAACATTATATTCTGCATGCTCAGGCAGTGTTCTAGCCCCTTCAAAAAAAGGTTATTTATTATTCTTCAAAAGACTTCTTCTGTTAAGGACATGTTAGTTTGGGGGGTTTCAATTTTGTCCAGAAAACATTCATGTGTGAGCATACATTTTGAATTTTCAGGTTGCTGTAGTCCTGCTGTTTTGCAAAGAAGTTTACTTCATTGTGCCCTGTGTAAAAAAATCCCCAGTGTTCGGTAATCTGATTTTACTTTGAAGACCACTCTTGAAGACTATACTAGTCACCAGCAGGAAATACAGCAAATGCAAAGTTTAGGACATCACATGATCTTCTAGAATGTTGCTTTGCAGAGAAGTTTCATTGCAAAGCCCATAGGTGGATCAGGTCAGCTTTCAACTAAGTAACTGTCTTAGACTAAACTGTACTGCTCTGAGGTGAAGCAATGTAAAATTACATGAGGGCTTGCATTAAAAAACCCATGCTTAAGTCACTGCTTGAGTTATTTTACTGATAATGTGTGTCAGAAATATCAATATGTTCAGAGCTATCCAACTTATTTCAGCTACTTAAACATTAAATCTAATAAGTGACTGCCTGAGAGGCAACTACTATCTTCCTGTTTAAAATGCATTTATTTCATTAACATGTAATTCTAAATTTAATTTCAAATAAATAATCATTATTTCCTGAAAGAATGATTTCTAATAGAATTATTCACATCTGGCTTTAGTTGCTCCTGGGAAGTGGTGCACTAGATTAAGCTGAGAAAGACAGACCCACTTCTCTGCACACATATGTTCTCTCTTGACTTACTTCAGTCCTAATACTTTCTTCCAGGAATTCTTTTTTGTTAATTAATATGCTTTAAAATCAACTTGCAAATCACAGTTCAAATGAATAAGCTAGGCATATAAATATTTAACTTGGACTAACAATATAGAAATTAAACGGAGTTCCTTTTTTTATGTGTTTATGAAATAATTTCTTGGTAAATTACTTGTGCTTTATTCATAAATATAATCTGGTAAGTTGCACTCTAAACTAAAGCAGGAATTCAGTTTTTAAAAAACTCAGTGTGAATCTGAAATGAAAATTTAAAATTTAAATGAACAAAACTGTGGATAGGAAATTAAAGTTGTGTTTCCTGGTTCAGGCTACTGACTACTCAGTTATGAGCATCTGTACTTCTGATGTTGTAAATGCTGATTTTAACAGTAAAATACTTGTAGGAGAATACTTCTGAAAGTACTGATTTAACTCCAGTATCTCACAGGCTTTGGAAATTCCTTATTCACTTGCCATGTCTTTCTTGGGCACGCAGAGCTGGGTGAGGCACAGGAGCAAATTGCTACAGAGACAGAAGGGCCATATTCTGTTGTACTTGTGTGGAGGCTGTGTTTGGTTTATTTTTATTGCTATGAACAGCTAAAGGGTTCTAAGTAAGAAGTTGAGTCCTCTTTCTTGTAAGACCTGTCATATTTGCATACAGTGTTATAAAATCCAAATTCTATAATAATTACGCATTGTCTGATAATTGTAGCATTGTGGTCATAAAGGCAGAAAAGTACACTGCATAACATGGTTCTAATTACTTTATAATTGTAAGAAAGATTTTCAATTAGTTTTTCTTTTGATGATTTGGATTAGTGTTGTGGAACATGAATGCACCAAAGCTGGTAGGTTAATTTGATTTGAAGAAAATGAAATCAGTGGGCAGTGGGTATAATTACTTTCCTAGTTGCGTTAGCAAATAAGCTCTATCACTCTGTAGTTAGTGACCCATCTAATTGCCCTGGATTTCTGTACATGCCAGATAAATATCAAACATTAATCTTTCTTAGAACTCTGTTCTGACAATTAATAAGTTTTAAAAAAATAAAGGTAGGCAGGAAAATGGGAAAAAAAACCCAACCAAATTTGAAATAGAGATTTTATGGAATTGTTAATTATTGAGTGACCTATGAAGATACTCCTGACTTTGAGTCATTGTTTCATTAGCCAGATCTTATCTTCACTTTTAAGCTTTTCCAGTTACAGTAAATAACATATAAAATAATAGGGGAAAACCTCCAGTTTTTTTCTTTTTGTATACCTTGCAATTTTCTCCTCTAAAACTTCAATCTGTGTCACAGTTTCCTTTATCTTTTCATTTCCTTGCCTCTCAGAGCAGCAGATGTAAAGAAAGTCCCTGGTGCAGGCCAGGCTCTGTAAGTGCTCTCAGTAATTGGCGTCGCTTTTAGCAGCTCGTGTCAGAGGCTCCATTTCTGTCTGTGGTTAGCTGTGTGTGCTTGGCTTACCTGCTTCTTGTACATTTTAATCTGCAGCCTGCAGCATGTGAAACAAGGCATAAACAAAGCTCTGCCATTTCTGACTCTGCTGTGATAGGCTCCTCCAGCCATGCACAGCTGCTCTCCAAATACATTTTATAGCATTTTTACAGAGACTCGTTTGATTGTTTTGAGGTCATCGGGGGGAAAGAGCTGCTTCAGTTGTTTGTTTCATTTTAAAATGTAATTTTATATAATACAGGTAAATGTTTCAATTTACATGTGTCTAGTTAGAATCTAGTAAGACACATCATACCAGCTCAGTTAAAACGCATGACCTTTATTTGTAGGAATACTTCTTAAAGAAACAAAGCTACAATTAAGACTGATGCAGTTATTTTGTCAGTCCCTTCACCACGAGCAATAAAACCTCAACCTATTTGCCACTTCTTTATAAATTTGGTGAAGAGACAGAGATCTCACCAATTAATAAATTTGTAGAGGAATCATTGCTGTATGGAATAAGGGAAAAACTCAGATTAATTTGTCATCCAGGTAGAGGAGAGTTTGAGGAGAAGCTGATGGTCATCTGTGCTGTTTAGCACTGGGGGAGATGGTGTATGTGACTTGGAAACACAACATGAGTCATCTTTGGCTTAGTTGGTAAGGGGCAGGAACTGGGAGTACTGTGGTGATAGGAAGGGGAAGCAAAGAGGGTGTTAGGACAAGAAGTCTTGAAGGATATGTAGAGGAAGATGTTTTGTATTTTATTGCCTGGATATCCTTAGGAAAATGGGCTTCATTAGTTCTGTTGTACACAGAACAGTTTGTCCTTTTTTATGTTCACTGCACTATTTTGCATTCATTTGTGCATTCATACATGTTAGAAGCTTCTTCAGGGAAGACATTTCATTTAAACTACCTCTTCTATTACCTCAGTATTGTTGCTCTGTATCTACTGTTTCTAATTTTGGCAAAATATATCAGAAATTCTGGTTGCTGCATACAAGTTTTATGTTAATATTTTCCTTAAGTAAAATAAAATTTCTTATGGAAAGTATCTGATAAAATTCTTTGTGAATTCTTATGAGGAAGGTATGTATTTCAACCAGTATTTTTCTAGTGTTAATCAGAATATTATTTAATGTGTGCACATTAAATCAGTAATAGAACAGAGATTAGTGAAATGCATTATATCCTGCTAACAGTTTCCACATATGGCACTTAATATTTCATCCAAAGCAATCGTACACAGGAGATTTAGAAACTGGTATCACTTGGCCTTAAGAACCAATCAGGCAGTTTATATTATTAATGCAAAGTTTTCAAAGTTCTAGGAAAAAATAATCATATTGTTATGATTTCATCAGGAGTTATAAGTTATTGTAGCAGCGTGTCTTAATTGATGCAAAATTGCAATAACATGAACTGTAATGATTCAAAAACTACACAAGTTCCTGTAAGTCCCAATTATATTGTGATGATAGTATTCCATTCATTTAAACTACAGCAGAAAAAATATTCATCAAGCATAGCATAACTCAGCACACGTATCACTAAATACAAATCTCTCATTTTTGCTCACATGCAGATTTCTCATTGGAGATCTTTCAGATTCTGAAAGTGACATATTTGAGCAGTTGAAAGAATGGGACACAAGTTCAACAGAAGAGCAACAAAAGGCTTTCTGCCATGGGATAGAACTCATTCCCTGGTACGTGTTGTCCATCAGGGCTGACGTCCATCAGTTCATGCAACAAGGGGCAACCGTCATTCACTATGACCAGGAGACACATCTCTCAGCTCGTTGCTTTCTTCAGCTCCAGCCTGACAATAGTACTTTGACTTGGACAAAACCCACAACAGTTTGCCCTGCAAATGCTAAGGCAAAACTGAGCGTGCTGGGCAATACTGCTGAGCTTGGTAAATACCAGTTTCTTGGTAATACTGGACTGGTGGAAGGCTTTTTGGACTTGTTTTCAGCCAAGGCTGTATATATGGGACACTCGGGCATTGATATGCACACTGTGTGTGTTCAAAATAAGCTTTGTAATATGTCCCTTGAAGAAAATGGTATAACACTACTTTATGGACTTCAGACTACTGATAATAAGTTACTGCACTTTGTTGCTCCAAAATACACTGCCAGAATGCTGTATGATGGATTGCTGGAATTGACTAAAGCTGTAAGGAAAATGAGGAGATTCCCTGATCAAAGACTACAGTGGCTACGGAAACAATATGTCAGCCTTTACCAGGTAAAAGATGCTATGATTCTCTATAAAAAGTTCAAATATATCAACAGCTTAATGTAATGCAATTAGTTTCTATCATAAGTAAGATTAGATTAAAGATTAACACTAAATCTCCAATTTTGTAACATGGCTTAAGCAGCCAGATCTGATTCTCCACACAAGATTATGTCAAACCTTGCAAGTTTTCAATACACTGAGGTTAAATTTTTTTTTCTTATGAAGCTCTTCATGTGTTTGCCGTTTTGGAATAAGTATTTTATTAAAGAAAAAAGCAATTACTGTACTTAAAAAGGGCACCAAAATAATGAGTGATAATAGTTAGGGCCAAAAACATCCCCAAAGCAGCAAACAAAATAGCCCTGGGGAATTCACTCAGTAATCAAAAATTATCTCCTCTTGATGTTTCTTTCATTAGTTCCTCAGACACGTCTGTATTATTGCTTTAAAAATGTGTCCTTGTTTCTTCTTGTTTTGTTAACGCTGAGAATCTTTGTAGGAGGATGGAAGGTTTGAAGGCCCAACCTTGGCTCAGGCTGTTGAGCTGTTTGGAGGCAGACGATGGAATGCAAGAAGCACAGGCACAGGATCTCTCACCAAAAGCACTGAGAAGCCCAATGTGCAGAGAAACAACACTCTGGGAATCAGCACAGCTAAGAAAAAGAAGAAAGTACTCATCAGGGTAGAATATTTTGTTATTCATGTGTTTTATTTCCTTCTTGCAGTCACTGTGTAGCTGTGTTCTGAACCAGAGAAAAGAAGTTAGATGATGATTTTAAAACTGTTTATTATCATTTCCGGTGTGAGGATTACTATTTTCCAATAGTTTGTTCTTTTCTCATGCTTGCAGCATTGTTAGGATGTGTAGGTGCTGGGGGTAGCAGAATGGGACACAATCTTCTTGCAACCTTTAGTTGCTACCTCAGTGTAAAGATAAAATACTGGTGGTGATGGAAATCTTAATGTGTGAAGTGGTGTCTGGAGGTTGGTGTAATTTTTTTTAATCCTTTTTATTTTCATGTTTTGAAAAACACTACCATAGTTATTCCACATCACATTAGCACCCATTTTACCTTGTGTGGGTGATGGAAACGTGACCTAGTCTGACAGTCTCCTCTCTTTTCCTGGACAAAACTGCTTTCAGCAGTAGGCAGGAGAGAGGAAAATGCAGGACTGGCACCTCTGTGCTACCCACATTTCTAGTGGGCAGGTAGAAAGATTCTCAAATGACAAGCTCCATCCTCTTTAGGGCTCCAGAACACCAGTGAAATAGTGTAAAACCAGCTGCAACATTCTAGAGAGGCACAATCATTGTCATCTTCTGTGAGATGTCAAACTGAGGTAACACCTAATGGTCCCACACTTGACTATGTGTCTGTTTAAGTTGTCTCTTTTCTACTGGTATTGGCCTCACAGGAGTCTGTTTCATAAGGAATAGCTGATTTATCTCATGGTTTTGTTACAGATTGTACTGAAATGAAATGGAAATAGTGGGTTTGGGATGTTTATTATGGTGCTCGTTATTATGTTGCTCATTTTTTCTAGGGTGAAAGTGGAGAGGCCACTGATGATGAAATGACAACTCGGAAGGCAAAAAGCTGTAAGGAATATCGTAATAGAAGTGGTTCAGATCCTCAAGATATTGATGAACAAGAAGAACCAGGTAAATATATTGCTTCAGCACTTAAAAATCTATCAGGGTTTTGCTCAAAGCCTTTTTATGCAGACATTTTTTGTAGTGTTAAAAATAAACTTATAAAGCTACTTTTGCAGTTGAAACTCCAAATCTGTGAACTCTGAAATTAATTTCTTTAGTTGTTCATGATTATTTTTTAATTTAGTTTCAGTAGTATCTCTTTCTATTCAGATAAAATACATTCGTAAATGTTGTTCAACACATACTTTTTTGACTGTTTTGGGACAAATCTAGAATCCTGCTAGTGTCTTACTATGTTTTAATGAATTTTCATATAGGTCTCCTGGACAAAAGCATTTTTATTGGGCCAGATGTTGTAATTCTGATGAAAACTTTTATTTTCTCCTTAGATCAAAATATTATTATTAATGCTTCTCCGCCTAACAACTTGCCATCAAGAAGAGCTCACTCTCTGACAGTAGCTGGATCTCCCAACTTGGGAGCTACATCATCTTCACCAGCAAGACCAGTCTCCTCTCCTGTAATATCATCAAGCAAAAGTCAGTCTAGGTAAGGGCAAAATCCATGCTTTGATTTAAAAAGAAAAGAAGCTACTATTACTTATTTATTATCAAATGTGGGGTTTGTGCCAAACTGGCAAAATTTGACAAAAACAGCACCAGAAATGTCATTAGCTTTTCTGTAGACATCTAAAACACATTGTAGAAGAACACAAGACATTTAAGCTGAAATGCCATGAATCTGAGGATGGCTTTGTAGCAAGTCCCTGAGCAGCATGTTTCAGTTTATATCTGTTACAAAAGCAGATTGGAATGCTGTTCCAAAACTACACAAATACAGAATTTAACTCTTTCTCCTGATCTTCTTCAAAACATAGTTATAGGCTTTTTCTGTATAGTGAAAATTAACAGAAATGTTATAGATGTGTGAACTGAAGTTCTGAGTTTTCTCAGCAGAAATAATTTCTACCTGAGGGAGTAATAACTTTTGCTGACATTCCTGGTGATGACTGCAGTACTGTCTTGGGAAATGGAATCTTTCTCTTACAGGCCTCTTTTTCTTGAACATTCACCCTTTTTGTGCCACTTAGGCAGTGTAAAAGGTTATGCTGTTGCAATATGTGCAGCAACATAGTGCACTATTATAATAATGCTATAGATACTAATGGTGATGGTCTTGGGGGTTCCAGGACAGCAACAGTAAACAATAGAAGAGATTACCACTGCTGATAGAACATTATATTTGAAGAGACATATCTTGTGCAATGGTTTATGTTGTGTATTTCTTGGGGATTGTATTTATACTTAAAGTAGTTGGATTTGGCAACAGGTGTTAGTAGTAGAGCCACCTGTGAACACGTTTGGTTGGGTTAACACTGTTTTGTGAGCCTGTGTGTTCTTTTTTTTTCACTGTCATTCACAAACTTGGATTTGTCTTGGTAAGCAATTTTTTTTTTTTTTGTAAGGGTGAGAACACCTTTCTTTCACATTGAACTGAAGAAATACTGCTTTACTATCTCTGGACAATAATTCTGTGTTTTGCAAATCTGCTTTTTGCTTTTATGCCAAAATAGTTGTTGTCTCCAAATGAGATTAAAAGGCTCAGTGGAGGACTCCCATTCCCTGGGAAAGGACAGCTAATTTTCCTTTAAATCCTCTCAGGACTGGGTCTCTGCATGGATCTGTGTGTAGCTAAGCACTGTGGACCTGCCCCAGTTATCACAGGTTTTCCCTGGTGAAGTTATCTGGCACCTCCACAGCATCACTTTGCAGAGCAGTCCCAAATTTGCTATGACTCTTCTTGCTAGAACTTGCTTAGAACGTACCTTATGGCTGTTTCATCTGTCCTGAAGAAGTCTTCCTCAGAACAGATTTACATGTTTTACCCATTGTCTTGACCCAGTTTTCATGAGCCATTAAGAAATTTGGAGCGCTGGAGAGAGTTTTATGCTGAACACAGGCAGCTTACAGCTGCTTTTGTCATTCCTTCAAAGCAGACGGGCATCTGACGAATTTTCAAGTTCCTTGGAAATCCAGTGCCACTTGTAAGGTGGAGGAAGCAGGAGGATGGTGGATAAGGCTACTGGGACACAGAACAGAGGATACAAAAACCTAGAGATGGGGGCTTTTTTTGGGAAGGGAGGGTAAACCTCCTTGCTTATTAACTATCTACAGGTGTAATCCAGACTGCTGCTAATTGCAATTTTGCTTGTTAGTGATAGTAGAGTTTTCTTGGGAGTTTTGGCTTTTTTTAAAAAACCTTTTTTTTGTATTTATTTCCCATTACTGTGGAAGGTAATCTTTAGTGATCAGACCGGGTGAAATGTTGAGCATTTTCTTCTGATCTTGGTCTCCCATTTGGTACTCTGCAGTTCCAATCTGTTTTCTGAAATCTAGAGACTTTCCTCATCATGGTTTATTTTTCCTGTCTGATAAAAATGCTAGGAATTATTTTAGCTAAAAAAAGTTATATGCAGTATGTCAGTACTTGCCATAGTGGTGTCAAACAAATTGAACATTATCAACTAAAGTCGATGGTATTTTTTAATACTTTTAAATCACATTTTGTTTTCAGTTGCATGCATCCCATCCCATTCCAGGAATAAACTCAGAAATCTGGTCCAGCATATTTGTGTAGAAAGTCACCTGCTTCCAAGCATGTCTTTAGGAATGCTGGACAACAAGCTAGTCCTGTTTTTCCATCACAGCTGTCGGAACTATTTGTACTGAACCTGATGGCAAAATTCGTAGAAGAATGGATCTGTATATTTGAACATTACAGAGCAATAAAATCTGACATGTGGTCTGATATTTTAAAGGAAATACTGTAACTTGTACAGTTAATTATGGTTTAAACTAGATTGTTCTTGATATTTGTGTTGTTGCTTAGATCCTGCCTTTTTCAGGATGCTGTTGCTGGCAGATCCCATTCCTGTAATGTGTGTTCATTAGTATTTAGGCCCAGGAAGGGGCTCAAGAACTCAGCCCCTCATTACAAGTTACTCTATGTAGTTCACTAAGGACTGGTTCATGCTGCTCAAGTAAGGCCTAACTGTACTTACTAGCATAAATCCTCTGGAAGCCTAAAGATTTTGGGATGTGACTTTTGGAAATGTGCTGGTTCCACTTCAAAAACGTTGCTCAGCTTCACAACTTAGATTAATGACTGCAGTTACAGAACAATCTATTTTATTATTTTCTCTTCAATGAACCTTATACACAGCCTGCATTACAAGAATACTGGCATTGTTTTCTTTAAAGGGAAAATAAGTGCTTTCATTTGTGCCATGTGCATACGGCCTTTTTCCACATCAACATTTTAAATTGCATAATATACATTATTCATTCATATTCATAATATACATTTGTCATTCTGATAAAGTTTGCAGTTGTCTTGAAGAAAAAAAATAGCTGCTGTAAAGCAAGAAGGTAAAAAACATCATTATGCATCTTATAAGATGGTGTTTTATTTGCTTCTTCCAGATATTGGTAATAAATGCATTAAGGGAAGCACAAATAAACTTTTAATACACTAATGCATAATATTTCAATTAAGTAGAAGTTTAATGTAACCAAACTACAGCAGTCTTTTTTTGATTTAGCACATGGAGCAGCAGTAGCTGGCATGGCCGTGTCAAAGGAGGAATGAAGGGATTTCAGAACTTCATGGTCTCTGATAGTAACATGACTTTTGTGGAATTTGTAGAACTCTTCAAATCTTTCAGGTAAAAGATATTTTTTTCTGTACTAATTTCATTCATCCAAGTTTATAAAAGAGCAATAATTGAACTTTTCTGCTCTTTTTCCAGCGTCCGTAGCCGCAAGGATCTGAAAGACCTTTTTGATGTTTATGCTGTGCCTTGCAATCGATCTGGCTTAGAACCTGCTCCACTTTATACTAATTTGAAGATTGATGAAAATAGCAGCGGATTCCAGCCTGATTTAGGTTTGTTAAAGAGAAAACTGCAATTATTAGACTGCTGAGCAGCTTCAGTTATTTGCCTTAATAAAATGTGTCTCAGTCAGTCTCCTTATCAGTTGTAAGTTTAAGTGGAGGACTGCTGCCATGCCTCTACTAATACCTAGTTAGCAAGATATAAGACAAAAATGAAGGGAAGGAAAAGTATTCCAGCTTTCCATTAGCCAGATATATTTGTAATTGGTAATAGCAGAGGAATAAAACTTGTTGCTGAATGGCTGAGCCCAGGGATCTGTACAGGTTGCAGGAGCCCTGGAAGGGCTAAAACACTGAGCAAATATAGGGAGGAGAAATGAGGAGGCTGTGCCCTGTGTCCCATTTGGCTGGTTTTTCTTATCTACTTTCCTAGTGGATCTGCTTTGTGTGGGATAAAGGGGAAGGAAGCCACTGTCTCCCTTTACATTCCTCAGTTACCATAATCTATGTTTGGGACTTTGGCCACATGTAAAGGACAGTCTTTCTGCCAAGCAGCTTGTGGGGAGGGTGCAGAACAATTGGCATATGAAACTGGAAGAAGATAAAGGGTGATTGAACAGGAAGGGTGTGGGGTTGCAGACAGTGAAGGAAAGGCTTTGAGGCTGTTTGTGGTGGTGAGGGGGAGCAGGAGAATGGGTGTGTAGGAGGCTGTGGATCCATGTTAAAGGTTCCAGGATTTTGTCCAGAGTAATTGGACACCTGTAGTCCACTCACATGCATGCTTAATGCTCTCTCTTTTATTTGTAGGTAGAAACAGGATGATTTTGTTCTAATTTACTGTGTCAATGCTAAAACACCCAGTGAGATACTTGTGTGTATTGTATACTACATTATATTCTGTACAGGATATGTAATACACATAATTGTTTAGCTTATATTTTTATTTCCTCATTTTTCTTTTAAGATTTGTTGACTAGAAATGTTTCAGACCTTGGTTTGTTCATTAAGAGCAGGCAGCAGCTATCAGACAACCAGAGGCAAATATCTGATGCTATTGCTGCTGCCAGTATTGTAACCAATGGTACTGGCGTTGAAAGCACATCACTGGGTGTATTTGGAGTAGGAATCCAGCAGCTGAACGACTTCCTAGTGAATTGCCAAGGAGAACACTGCACCTATGATGAAATCCTCAGTATTATCCAGGTCTGTAATACAAATATCTTGCATTTCCTTTTTACTAGAACTCCTGTTACTTCCATTTTCCCCATTAACACTGTATGTTGTTCAGAATAGCATCTGTGTGGGTATCTCGTTTCCCACTGATACTGTCTCTACAGTTTACTTGAATTTAAAATTTAACACTATCTTTATTTTAGGCTAGAAAATTGTATGGATGTCCATAAATATATCCATTTTAAAATGCCAATAAATTGTTATATTAGCTATGTGTACTTCAGCAGGGAAGGGATGTCACCACCTACGAAAAGTGTTCATGAAAATTCTTTTATTTTTCTTTGTCTGGGACCACATTTGATTGAGCATAATCTTACTTTGGAACTTTAAAAAGCACCATTTCCACGTATTTTTGTTTCATTGTAAAAAAAATTTCCAGAGCAAATATGGCCATTTTATTCACTTATGTACCATGGCTGAAGATTTTAGAAAGTGTGTAGAAAAAATTTTTATTCCTCCAAATTCCTTCATGCATAATTAATATACTCCAAAACTAAGCCCACATTTAACAGTTAACAAAGGCAAGAAACTATATATAACTATCAACATATAAGATAGAATTGCAGAGTTTAAAAGACAGAAATTCTAAAGAAACTTCAGGTTGGAATGCCACAACTCATGTTGAGATGGTGGTATGTTGTGTGTAAGCATACTAGATAGGAGTAGGACACCTGATCATAAAGCTTTCTTAATTTCAATTTAATTGCTGTCTCAGCTTTGAACAGGAGGTTCAGTTGGGTGATCTCCCAACATCCCTTTCGACCTGAATGGTTCTTTGATTTATGATTATGATTTTAGTATGTTTGTGTAGTGGTTTGTAAAACACAGTTTGCAGGCATCTGATTACTTTATCCACAAAAAGACTGTGTTTACGTACTAACTGTTTAGTGCTATAAGCAGACTACATATAAAAACATGACAAAGACATATTTCTAAGAATTGTTATTATATATATCTTTGATTTCTTCCTCCTTATAGAAATTTGAACCTAGTGTGAACATGTGCCAGCAGGGGCTGCTATCTTTTGAAGGATTTGCAAGGTAATTACTTATGTGCTGATTTTTATATATATATATATATGTGTCAATGCTATATATATGTAAAAAGATTGTACCAGTGTATTGATGTTTCTCAGAGAGTCACAAAATGCTCAGCACAGCATAAAATTTCCTCACATCTTCTCACTTCTAGGTTTTTGATGGATAAAGACAACTTTGCCTCCAAAAATGATGAATCACAGGAGAATGCTGAGGACTTGCACTTTCCTCTCTCATATTACTACATAGAATCCTCACACAATACTTACCTTACTGGCCATCAGCTTAAAGGGGAGTCCTCAGTGGAGCTCTACAGCCAGGTATGCAGGATTGGATTGACGTGTAGCTTTCAACATGAACTTGTTTGTGTTACTGGCAAGTTTCAGGAACATGACCTTTTTGCTTTGAAAATCTAAATGTCCTAAACCCCTGCTTGCAAAACGTTGGAAAACATGATGTGTGGGAAAGCTGCCTGTAACCACAGTTGTGCTCAAATGCCTTTTCTAAGGCAAAAAAATGGGTTTAGTTTGAGATTCATAGCATTTAGACACCAGTCGGTCTGACCCAACCTACTAAAATTAGACTTTCCCACAGGAAAGACTGATCTAATATTTTAGTTCATTCAGATGTCAGAAACACTACTGAGATACTGTACATTGCACTGCAAAGACAAATTTCAAATAGAACTATAACTTCTAAAAACATTACTTCTAGGAATATTCTACAGTTTTTAGACTTTATGCCTAATGGGTGCTGATCAGGAAGGAACAATTTCTCCCTTGGGCTTTCAGTTCTGTGTTTGTTTGTGTGTATATATATATATTTGTATGTCTGTGTGTTTACAAAATGCTGAAGAAAGCATCAGACTTCCTGGCAGTAGTGTTTTCATTATGCTGAGAGATAATGACTCACCACTGAGAATGGACTCATCTGGTGTCCCATGTGCTCCTCCACCTGGGGCTGTAGACAGAGAGGTCTAGAGACAGAGAGGCTGTTTTAGGAAATCCTGAATAACGTGAATGCACTGAGTAATGCAGTTGAAGATGTTCCTGTAGCAGCCCTGCACAGTGATCTTAGTATTGTGTTGGTAATAGATAGGAAGTGAGATAGAGATCAACTGCCTTCAAAGTTTGCATGATTAAGAAAAGCTTCTTCCTGTCCCTCAAGTACTTGTTGCCAGCTGAAGGGGCACTTTGTTCTGGCTCAGTGTGTCTGGCTCTCACAGAAGTGGTGGAGTGCCAGCTATGGACACACTGTCTGAAATCAAATGATTCAGGTTTTGAATAGTAGTAATTTTTTCTTTGTTCATGAATGGTTTTGCTGGAAATGGGTTTAATTTTTGAGATCTTTCTATTCAGCAAAATATTAGCTTGTAGTACAGATGACAGGCATGCTAAATACTGATAACAATAATAAGCTGGGCTGCCAAAAGATGGGTTAGCTCACCTCTTCCTTCATCCTCTTTGCTTCCTTCATTGGTTTTTCTAGCAATGGCTTTCTAAAATAAACAAATGAATAATTTAAAAATTGATGAATGAATTGATGGCTGTAAATAGCTTAATACAATTGATTAAGATGGCCTGGCACGTTTCCATTTTAACAATCCTCATAGAAGTTTCTTAAGACTTCATTTTCAGAGTATCCTTTATTTATAAAACTAACAATAACAAAAAAACCCCAGCAAACAAACTACAGGTGCTTTCCCCATAAGCTGTCATGGAAGCAACCTGAAATAAATTGCCATGTTGCTTTATAGCTGTTTTTGCAGGTAGAAATATGGGAATGTTTCTCTCTCTCAGAAAATTAAGCTATGCAATAAGAACCACTTTCTGCAAACAGATTCCATGTGTCCTGTACAATACCATGAATTTCAAAGCCTTATGGTAATTCTCCCAAGGACATTTTGCTTAATTTTTGCTTTGCTGAATTTTCCCAGTCTTTTTCAATGGGAAGTAAGGAATTCAGTTAGGGAATGCAGTTAGCTGGGGACTGTACTTCTGTGGGCTGTTTACTTCACAGGGATTGCTCTTTCCAGCAATTTTGCTGAATCACTGGGCTTTCATTCAGCTCTGCAATGTCTGTCTTCTGCTTTGATGACGTGATACTGTGGCTTAGATGTGCTTACACTGTTCAATTGCATTATAGGTTCTTTTACAAGGCTGCAGAAGTGTAGAATTGGACTGCTGGGATGGTGATGATGGGATGCCTATCATTTATCATGGGCACACTCTTACTACAAAAATCTCTTTTAAGGTATGCTGGTAATTGCACATAGAAACAAAAAAAGGTGAAGTTATTTTTTCTGTAATGAGGGGGGAAAAAACTGCCTACTAGAAAAATACAAATTCTAATGGGCTAAATTCTAATAGAATATAAACTATAGATTATGTCAGACATGAAATTCTCAGCAGTAAATATGCTTTCAAATTAGTTTTTATAGCATATGTAGTGTAATTTTCTGTCTTTTTGTTGGTAGGTAAGTAACAAAGGTAGGTGTCACCACTTGTGTTGTAACAAGGTGTCAGCTTGCTTTGAAAGCACACTATGGCCTCTCCCTTCTTAGAGAGGGCAGCAGATGTCTCCCCTCTCAGGTAGCAGCAGGTTAGCTGAAAGCTGCAGAATGCTGCCATGTTCTTTCAGTGCCTCTCCCTGTCCTGCAGGAGGTGGTTGAAGCCATCGATCGCAACGCGTTTGTCACCTCCGACATGCCGGTGATCATCTCCATCGAAAACCACTGCTCGCTGCCCCAGCAGCGCAAGATGGCCGAGATCTTCAAGGTAGGCCAGCAGCTGCAGGGAATTATTCAAGCACATGCCCTGGGATTTTCCATAATACATCTCCTGTTCTTGATATTTCAGAATGTATTTGGAGATAAGTTGGTGACCAAGTTTTTATTTGAGAGTGACTTTTCTGATGATCCCATGCTGCCTTCCCCTGGCCAACTGAGAAGAAAAATCCTGCTTAAAAACAAGAAGCTGAAAGCCCATCAAACACCAGTGGATATATTGAAACAAAAGGTAAAGGCCTTCCTTAACAGCAAGCAGTGAGACCCAACTCTTGTTAGAAATAGTTCATTTGTGTTTGAAATTTTTGCTAATCCCATGTGTACAGCAGAATAATACACATTTATGCTTGGATAACTCACAGTGCTTTCAAATAAGTGGAAAACAAATATAGAAAATTATAGCTACAGCTTAACTAAATTTTAGTGTATATTAATTTTATAAAACTTCATAATATTATGATTAACACCACGTGCCCTGTGTGACAAACATAAATGAATCTTTTTCTCTGAGATTTTAACATTTACTGTTCATGTTTATTGAGAAGTAGTGATATGCATTGAGTATGTGTGTATATTTACAGTATGTAGTAATTTTTGGTAGAGTTCTGCTTTGTTTCTTTTTTCAAATTCAAGCCAGTGAAATACTCGATTTTTTATTGACTTTTTGTGGGAGACTCTGCTACTCAAATAGTGTTCGTGAGAATTCCCATGTGAGAGTTTTTTTGATTTCTAAAATTTAGGGCTGCATCTCAAGTAGCCTCAATCTAATAATGTCTGTGGTTAGTCAGCAGTTCAATTGAATCCTTGAAAACTAATTGCCATTACCCAAAATGTAAACACAATTGCGTGAGACTTAAATTCTTGTTATCAGATGAGTAAATCACACTGATCATAGCAGTATATGGATATTCTCCATCTTTTGAAAAAGTATTTAACTGTTTCTGAAACAGCATATCTCAGACTGGAAAAAGGCAGTCTTGAATGATGTGCAACTTGGACATTCTCCCGTAATTAATTAGGTTTCATATCGTATTAAGTGTTTTTCTTGCAATACAAGTTCTTTTTATGTTCAAATGCCTGAAGCGGTATTTTCGCTTGATCTTAATAATCTTACTTATTTCTCACTTAATAGATTCAGTGCTTTTGTTTAAACAGTACAAGATACAGTGATGAAAACTCTTTTTCTCTTTAAGAGTACTTAGCAATGATGTAGTAAGCATTTCTGTTGTTGTAGGCTCACCAGCTGGCACATATGCAAGCACAGGCTAGCAATGGTGCTAGCAATGCCACACCTACCAATGAAGAGGAAGAAGATGAAGAGGATGAATATGACTATGACTATGAATCTCTCTCTGATGGTAACTATATTTATTTGTTTGTTTGTTTGTTTGTTTGTTATAGTGCCTTTGTTAGAACTGTAGTAATAAGATGTGAATATTCTAGTTCAGTAAAGAGCTATAGGTAAGCAGTGTCCTTGCACGAGTCTGAAAAGGCTGAAATTCTTCAACTGGTAGAGAAGAGGACTGAGGAGTGAATTAGAAGCAGGTTTACTAAGTCATGAAGTGGTGGACTAAGGGAAGCACAGAATGTTACTCATTAGACCTAGCAGGTGCACAGTAAAACAAGTGGAAGATCAGTCTAAAACAGGTAAAATATTTGTTTGTGCAGCTGGTAGTAAACTTCTGGAATGTGCTGCCATGGAAAACTGCAAAGCTAGATGACATCAGCATATTAAAAAAAAAGGATTGGACGAATTCATGAATGAATTTATAAGCAGTTGTTATAGGTAGCAGTATTTGGTCCAACATCCCTATTATTCAGTGATTGTGGTTGTTGGGGTGGTGATGAGTGGCTGGTTGCTCTGTTGCCACTATCAGAAAGAGAATACTGGGCTAGATGGACAGCTGGTCTGACACAGCTGGGGATGTTCTCCTGAGGAAACAGTGAAGAACTTCGCTCCCTGCACCTTTAATTCTGCTGGGGACCCAGTTAAGTTCTAGGTGCCGTGTTCAGAGAAGATGTAAGGCTCGAGCATGTCCTGCAGCTCAGGACTTTTTTCCAGGTGGTCTCTTGTTTACATTGCTTGCTTCTGTGTTTAGTGCTTTAAAAAATAGTCACAAAATTAACGAATGCAGGTCAAGACTTGACACTGCTTGTGGAATAGCAATGTTATTTATGAGTTTGTTGTCAGTGCTGCCTTCAGTTGCGTTTTGCCTGACTGTTGGCCTACCTGGCTACTTGAGCATACTCTGTGAGGAACAGGGTGGAGATGGTGTAGATGTGAATTGCCACGAAAACTCAAATCTTTGCTAACAGACTTGCCAAGGAAGTTTTGCAAACTGATTGCAGTAAGTGACTTCTGAGCACTGTTCTAGTTAAGAGGTTTGAAAAATCTGAAGCTAGCAAGAAACATTTATACCTTCCAGTATATGAAGGAATCTGCAGCATGGTTTACTACTTTATTACAATGATTATTCTTTGAAGTCTTTAATTATGTTAATATTTTGTTAAAACTAATCTAAACAATAGTCTGTAAACTTTCTAAAAGAGATTCAGTTTTATTTTTCTTACCGATACATTTTTTTGCGTAAGGCTAATAGTTTTACAACTGACGCTTACTTTTCATTTCTCTGGATCTAAATCTTAATTTCCTTTACTCTCTGACTCTCTGACTCGTTTCCCTGTAGCTGATGTCCTTAATGCTTCTCCTGCTCCTAACAGCCAGGAAGGTAAAAGCCACTTGGTTGAGCATTTTAACTGCATGAAATCCGCACTGCATCTTCAGCGTGTTCAATGTGACAGTGTGAATATATAGTTTCTACTTCATATTATAAATGCAAGCAGATATTCTTATATGCCATTGTTAACTGCTCAGGCACTGTTAGAAGCCTGCATGTGTGACACTTCTTATGCATAAATAGAATATGGTCAAAGCATCAGGAATATATTGAAACCATTCCTTTTGTGGCAACTGTGATATTTTGGTCCAGAAAGAGCACATCATTATTAGGCATATTGTTCTCTGAAAAATATGTATCTTTGAAGAGGTATTTCTATAGATATAAAAAATACTTGTGCATGGTGAAAGTAAGGAGAGGAAAGCCAAAACTTGCTGTACAAAATGTGTACGTATTTAATGGAGTTAGTTGTGCTTGGACTTCGGCATTTTTTTGTCATTCAGGAATATCAGTCGTTTTCAGATGGCAAACCTAATTCATTAGATAGTTTGGTTTTAAAGATCTTCTGAGCACAAAAGGATGGGCTTTAAAGGAAAGGCAATGTCTTAACCAAACCCAAGCATTAGATTTTTAAACAGATGGTCACTACTAGAGGATGATGCTCTGACCAGTAAATACATTATTTTTGCATCTGATTATTCATATAAGATTCACAACGCTATCCACACATATTGTTAATTCAAATTAAATTTCCAGTTGAAATTGTTTGGCTTTATGTTTATTTCAATCCCATTAATTTTTAGATAATATTCTTGAAGATCGACCTGAGAATAAGTTATCAAGTGATAAACTGCAGTTTGAATATAATGAAGAGACTGCCAAACGACTAAAGAAGGCTGACTGTGCTACTTACAATAATAAAGGAAAGGTAGTTCTGCTTTTTCCCTCTTTCTTCTCAGCTGCACTTTTATATATAACCAGGTTCAAGAGGATTTGGACAGTTTAGGTAACCTAGACATCAGATAGCAAATGCATTTTAATGAAGAGAAACAATAGAAAGCACCAGACAAAATAGCTTAAGTAGAACAAATGCTCAACATTCTATTCAAGAAAAGTCCTCAGAGGTTATAGTATATATAGTATATAACCTTTATATAATATNACCTCAGCTGCTTGGCTGAAAATCAATATTGATGGAACTGAAGATTTCATCTGAATCTTCAGCATCTTTATGCTTCAAAATAAGTTTAAAATACTGCACTATGATATCAGATAATCACAGCACCTCTTATTAAATCATCTGAAAAAAGAACCAGTGTATTGCTGTTCAGTGTATTCTAGATTCTTCTCAACATGGATATGTTTTGTCTAAATGTTTGTAGAACTGACTCTGAGTAAGGCCTTTACACACTACTGCAGAATCAGTAACAGGTATTGATCAGAAATGTGCAGGAGGGAGATGTGTTTGGTGAAAACAGAAACAATATAGGAAGAAAGAGGTAAAATATTTAGAAGACATAAGTAAGATATGCAAGAGTTCTTCCACATTCAGTAATACTATTATTAAATGTTCTTGGTGTTGTCACTCAGGTTTATGACATGGAGCTGGGTGAAGAATTCTATCTTCCACAAAATAAGAAGGAAAGCAGACAAATAGCCCCAGAGCTATCAGATCTTGTCATTTACTGTCAAGCTGTAAAGTTCCCGGGTAAGTACACTGCCCTGTTATTGCTTTAAGCTTTATAATTCCTGGAGACATTATGTTTATGTTTTGAATTAGTTTGAAGTAGTCGAGGAGGTTCATTCTTCATGATTTGGTAGTCTTCGTAATAGCAGCTCCTGGCTGAGAAGTAGTGTTCATAAATTATCTGAATACTTACTGTTTGTCATATTAAAATGTTTACAAAAGTGAAATTTGCCAGTCTTCACAACTTAGACAACTGCTTTACTGCCAAATGCCAGATGACAGAAAGCTTTATCTTAAGAGCTCTGAGTTTCCATGTAAGGACCTACTGAATTAAGAAGGAATATATTCTTATGACCTTGAAGGTAGAGTGTGTCACATTTCTTTAAGTGACCTCTGTTTAGTGTGTTGCACCTTTGTCCACAGCTGCATTTTCTGTTCTTTCCCAAGTGGACAGGAGAGAAGCCATTTGCAGGGGTAAAGCACCTTTGGATGGGTGGGTGAGGGCAGCTGATTCCACACTCTCGCTAAGTCTTCATGGAAGCAGTTATGGAAATCAGAGAATCTTCTTCTGTACAGTAGGAAGAATAACTTTTGCAGAGAAAAGGAGAGGGAGTAACTGAAGAGATCACTGATAGGCACTTGTTCAGTACTGAAATATGAGGTTGGATATATTTTGGCTCATACTATGTACATAAATACTTCTAAATTGAGAATTTATTGTTTATTGATATGTTTCATGTTTTGAATGAAAAATCTGCTCTTTAGTGGAATGGTTCTCTGTGGAAAAGTTAGCAATTCTGCCAAATCATGATCTTACACAAACAGAACTATAATCAGATTAGAGAAGCTAACCAAACATAAAATAGTGTCAAATAGGCAAGATAAACATGCTGAAAAATGGACAGACATTCTTTTATAATCTTTTGTAACTTTAAAAATTGTAGGTGTCACTTGTAAAAATAATGACTTCTAAAAATTCAAATCTGATACTCTTTTTAATGAAATCTGCAATGAGATATCTTTCAAGTAAAATATTTTCTTTTAGAGAAAGATATTCAAGATTAAATGGGGATAGTTTGGGTTGTTCCAAGCATTTTGACACGTAAAAAAATTCTGATGTTCTAAGAAAACTTTGAAATATTTAATTTTTAATGTAATACTGATTATTAAAGAAATACCTGCTTTCCTTCTCAAATTTCTTCCTCTTGCTTTAAAGGGATCATTAATAGAACAATTAAGAAAATTATCTCCTTTCATAGATGAACACATAAAGCTGTAGAAATTACTTTTCCAACAAACTTTGTCTCCTTTGAGACAAATACTGCCTCATCTAGGGTAATGTAGGCTTCCATGCCACTGATTGGATTCCTCTGCTCATCTGGAGGGCACAGATGTATAAAAGTGTGTATATATTTAAAGATGTTAAAATTAAATTCTGGAGAAAAATACACTGCTTGTCCTGTGTGCTATATAACAAGAGTATTCATGCCTTCAAAAATAACGTAAAATATGGTGGAAAATGTCATGCCCTCTTGGACATGTTTTTTGGCTCATTTATTTTACATTTATGGGAACAGGCTTGTCAACTCTAAACCCATCTGGCTCTAGCAGAGGAAAAGAAAGAAAAAGCAGGAAGTCCATTTTTGGCAACAATCCTGGCAGGCTGAGCCCTGGGGAGTCAGCTGCTCTTGCCAAAGCATCTGGAAAAGGTAAAGTTAGCATCTTCTTTCACCAGTCACGTGGAATGACACTGTAATCCAACACACATACCAGACCAAGTTGTTAAAGATCAAATACTTTGCAATGTGTAAAACGTTAAACTTTGGAATGGTTTTTCTTTAGCACAGCAGCTATTACAGTACCACTATTACAACTGAAGTGGTGAGTGTGGAATATTAGGATTACTTGATCAGAAATATGATGACCCTTATTCATAAACAATTCAAAACTAATGTACATTGTAAGTGTCTTAAAGTTTATATTTTTGAAGATATAAGTGAATATTTTCAAAGTACAAATGAAAGCCAGGACTGTTGGGCTGGTCCAGAAAAGAATTTTTATTGCCTGAAATAGAACTTAGTGGCCTAAAATTCAGCCAGCTCCAAACGTGTAATTGTGCAAATTAGACTCTGCAGGTGATTCAGTTTTTGAACCTGGAAATTGTGTGTCTGCCTATGAACAGATGTAAAGAAATACAAAGAAAGTACAGGAAAGGTTGTGGAGCAGGAATAAGACCCCGATCCCTTGCCTTTCAAGTGACTGGCATAAACAGATATTTTGAACTCATTTTCTGGCTCAGGGAAGGTTGTATTTCTTGCAGCCCAAGGGCATGACTGCAGCAGACAGGAGAAATTTCCTTCTGGAGGCCAGAGTCCTAAAAGTGAAGAAACATGGTGCCTGATTCTAAAGCATATAAGTATTTTGCTGCCTTTTTCCCCTAACTTTTGCAGTCTCTGTAGACTGTTTGTAAAATTAGCAGACGGCTTTCAGTCTTGCCTCTCTTCCTTATATCAAATGTATAAATGAGAAGAAGGGAATTTTATTCCTTTATTTTATTCAGGCAAATGCCAATTAGGTATGTATTTATGAAAGTGGTTGTTAGCACATCTAATCATGGTATTATTTCAATACTTGGACGTTGTGTTTCCTCTTATGGATTGTTCTTACTGTGTGAGAAGGACTGTGACACTTGTCCTGTGCAGTGTCATTTTCCAGGATCACCTTTTTCTACCATAACCAAAGCACACACACATACTCCACTAGAAAACATTGAATTTTTGGAATTCCTGGACCTGCAGCTGTACCTTAAGGGCACTGTTTATTTTCAGGCCCTTTAGATGCGATGCGGCAGACCTGGGAAGATCCTTGCTCTCCTTACAACTCTCCAGCTTCCCTCAGTGCCATCATAAGGACACCCAAGTGCTACCACATCTCATCCCTGAACGAGAACGCTGCCAAGCGGCTCTGCAGGCGCTATTCCCAGAAGCTGATCCAGCACACCACCTGCCAGCTCCTGAGGACCTACCCCGCTGCCACGCGCATCGACTCCTCCAATCCCCACCCCCTGATCTTCTGGCTCCACGGTGTGCAGCTCGTGGCTCTGAACTACCAAACAGACGGTAAGGCTGCACAAAGCCGGGTTTTAATACGTTTGAAATGTGATAGGAGGTCTTAAGTCCTGAATTTGTATTTTCCCTGTTTACTTTTCCCTGCTCTCCCGAGGGGACCTGCCTGTATCTGCACCCCAGCGCAAGCAGGTGCATACCACAACAGTCTGGTCCTTGACAGCAGCGACCTCAGAGTCCAGGAGCTTTATGCCAATGCACCAAGTTCCCTGATAACCCAGAAGTGCCTGGACAGCAACACTTCCATTTTTATATTTATTTTATTGCTGAAGTTTTTTTTTTCTCCCAATTCAAGTAACTGTTATTGCTTTCTGATAATTTCAAGCATAAAAAGGTACTGAACTATTTTTCACTTGGAAGTGCTGCCTTGGATGCTGGTTTAATGTTGATCAAAACATTTTTGGAATATTTGCTATCCTATCTTGTGTTCCTTCACATTTTCAATGGGGGATCCATTATGTCATCTACAATGCTCTTTCATTCTGCAGTTCAGGGCACATTCCTAGAAACTTCCCAGAGAACTGGTGTAGGCAAGCCCTACAGTTCAATGAAGACAATGGAAAGGAAAAGAATGAACTGTTCTTAGAGTTTTGTGTAATTACTGGATAGACTGGATACATAAATCACAACGCTTTTGGAAAACCAGTAATAGTACACAACTAAAATAATTTTTAAAAAGATACTTCAAACATTACTTTGTCTTCACTGTTACAGTTTTTCCATTGTACCATTGCTCTCTGTCAGTTTTGGCTGCCTTAATTTCACAGATCTTCCTCTGCAACTCAATGCAGCAATGTTTGAGGCTAATGGTGGCTGTGGATATGTTTTGAAACCTCCGGTTCTGTGGGATAAAAACTGTTCAATGTACCAGCAGTTTTGTCCATTGGAAAGAGACCTTGATAATAAAGAGCCAGCTATATATTCTTTAACAGTAAGTACATGAAAAGGGAATTTCATACAGGCAAACAAATAGAAGTAAACAATGTGCAACTACAGTCTTTAACCAGCATTACAGTCATGCTTCTAAATGAAAAGATTGAATCTTTAAATGTTGCTTCCAAAGGTCAGCCTAACTAACAGAAATTGGAGAAGAAAGGAACAAAGATTTGTCTTTATTTTATTGTATTGGCTGATTTATAGCCATAGTTACTTTCCCTGTTTCCTTCACAGTATTTGTTGAAACTCAGTCCTGAAAGCATTTTCACTGGGACTACACAACTCTGTAAAATTACATATGTGCCTTGATGTTTTATACATTTGTGAACACTTGAAAAGCTGCACAAAAAGCCATTATGAAAAGCTGTACTGAATCTTGAAAAAAAAAATTTTTGTAAGTTATATAACAAGATATATAATCCATGGATTTGTGGCCAAAAATATGTACTCTCAGAAGCTAGTCCTTTCCAGGAAATGTGTCAGAAAAGCGAAATTCATAAGAATCAAAATTCTCCCAGCTGTGGTAATTGCACACTTGATTCTTGTGTTGTGTATGCCAAAGCAAGCCAGAGCTCAATGCCATCATCCCAGAGTAGTGGAGAAGAAAATGTGATAATTTTTGACTACATTACTGATACATTCTTTCTGGATTAATGTTCAAATGCCTTGAACAGTTGTATAGTGTATTTTTTCAGAGGAAAGATATGATAGCAGTGGTGTTGGGGGTGGGATGGTTGAGGGAGCTCTGCTTTTGAACTTACTGCCCTGGCAATCACAAAAGCGAGTGTTGTAATTAATTCAGCATATTAACAAACTGTGTTAGGGGTGTGCTGAGCAGTATTTAGCTCAGGATCCTGACAGCATAGGGATTACTCCACTGATTGTTCTCTGTACTCCCTGGCTGCAGATCGTGTCTGGCCAGAACGTTTGTCCCAGCAATAGCACGGGCAGCCCCTGCATCGAGATCGACGTGCTGGGGATGCCCCTGGACAGCTGCCACTTCCGCACCAAGCCCATCCACCGCAACACCCTCAACCCCATGTGGAACGAGCAGTTCCTCTTCCGGGTTCACTTCGAAGATTTGGTCTTTCTCCGGTTTGCAGTTGTTGAAAATAACTGCTCAGCTGTAACAGCTCAGAGAATCATTCCCCTGAAAGCACTGAAGAGAGGTATGGTATAGGTCGTGGTGGCACCCTAAGCCAAAATGCTCCAGCAGATTCCTGGGCTGAATCCTTCCAGAGGGAAACTTTTAATCAGTTGCATTTTTCTAGAGGAGACAGGGAGCAAATACCAGACAACACACCACGGCCTGGCAGTACAGTTCTGATCTAAGACTCCCAGGGAGGCTGCTCTGTGAGCCACTCAGCAATAGGATTTGTGTTACCTGTTGTACAGAGTGCTTCAAATCCTACCTGTGTGGCAAAGTGTAGCTATAAATACAGCAAATTTGAGTTTTCCATTTATGAGAATTGTGTCCTAGGATGTGGCAAAATATCTACAGAAGGATTTTTCCTCTTTAGGCTACAGACATGTCCAGCTTCGTAACCTACACAATGAAACATTAGAAATTTCCAGTTTGTTCATAAACAGTCGAAGAATGGAAGAAAGTCCCTCTGGAAACACCCTGCCTGCATCTATGGTAATTTATTTTTTGTTTGTGTATGTGAATTACCTGTATTCTTGGTTTAATAACTACTATGATGTGAAGATTTATAGGGCCTGAGTGTTCTAAGATGTTAGCCCTCAAACTTGTCCATTCTTCAGACATACCTTGATGCCTACTTTTTTTTTTTTTGCTTTGGTGGAAGTAAGGTTATCCCACTTGGATAAAACTGTGGGAAGGTAAGTCTTTTCAAAGTCTGGCTTCTCTGCTGTATTTAGGTATAGAACAAGAAATGTGCTCCTTGTCTGGGGGAATGTGGATGAGCAGTCAGGTTCAGTGCAGCCTCATGCATTCCTTTGTGCATGAATTGTAAGCGAAGCATTTGAGACCAAAAAAGGAAGATGCAAATTACCAACAACTTCAAAATAATGAGAGTAAAATTGATTTCTATTACAAGAAAAGATGAACTTTGTAGTTACATACATACATACAGATTTATATGTGTGTGCACATCTATATGTTTATATGTGCAAAAATGCATACATACATACAGATATCTGTAGATCTAAAAATATGCATGCATAGATATGATTTTTGTTTAAAAGCCCTTACTGTTAGGTTACCTGGGTTACTTGTGTTTTGGCAACTTTAAACATGTATTTTATCATTTTGCTGACTCCTTAAGTGTTGGATAAAACCTTCTGAGCTCCTGTGTGCGCAGCAGATGTGTTGCAGCTCCTGTGAATATATGCCAAACTTGTATCTTGGTGAATTACTAGGGTAGAAAGGAAGAACAAATAGTTTGGAGGTTAAAACAAAGCTATAGCTTTTCATCCAGTAATCTGTATGCTGAATCCAAATATCTGAGCTCAGCTAGAATGGGGTATGAGTGATGGAGGTTGGCCCTTTGTCCAGTGGTCATTTATTGTATTCCCACTGGAAAACTTCCTTTTTCTTCTTTCGCTTCAGCTTCAAGATACAATGGAGGCTTTTGGAGGGTTTGTTGGGGGCTTTTTAGGTGCCTCGATCTTAAGTGTAAGAAAGAGCCATGTATGAACTGAACAGCTTTGCTTTGTCAAGGCCCTTACAACTTGTGTGTACAGTTTCTTTTAAGCAACCTAGAAATAACATGCCTGTGTAAAAACGTCCAGTAACCTGTTGAATGTTGTCTGAACAGTTGTTTAGCCTGGGAGAAAGGAAAGCTGCTGTGACTTACAAAGTGACAGTTCATGGAATTCCAGGCCCAGAGCCTTTCACTGTTTTCAGTGTAAGTGCGGGGACCACGGCTGCACAGCTGCTCCATCAGGTGAGCTTCCTGCTGAATTGCAGACTCTTCATTGCCAGAATCCACACTAATATCCTTCTGGCCTGTCTCCCTGCACTTCTCACACACAGGGTCACTGTAGTTCATTCATCACAGAAAGGGGTGCTGTTAGAAATGCATTGCTGTGGAATTAATTACACAGCAAACACAGAATATAATCAGTGGAATTTTCCCAATCTTGGCTTCAGAGAATGGGTTTATAATCTTGGAACATATTCCCTATTAGCATTTTAATATTTGGGCATATGTAGATGAGAAAACAGTCTCTCTAGTCAGCGGGTGCAGTGGGTTCTCCTTACAACAAAGGCAAACATTTCTGCACAATTCTTTGAACTGAAGCACCATAGGAATAGAGAGTAAAAGTTAGAGGGCTAAGTTCATGAGTAGAAAAACCAGATAACTCAGCAGGGATTGTTATTCTAGCAGTGGGAAAGGACTGTACTGTCCTGGGATTATGAAGAAATTTTCTGGCCAGCGAGAAAGGACCGAAATAAGCTTAAATAGTACTGCCTTGTCTGGAATAGTTGAACTGCTTGGCTGGGCTAAAGAGAACAGGACATTACCCTGGAGTAAAATATCTGAATAATAAATAGCACATCAGAAATCCTGCCTGCACTGTCAGAACAGTTACTGATTCTTAAAGCTTCCTTATTCATTCTCATTTATAACTACTAATTATGCAGTGTTTATATTTAGCATTCTAATTGTTGTGTGTTGTCTGTCTTAGCTCTTGGCTACCATAAAAGGCACCGAGTCATGCGCTGCAGACTATTTTCTGATGGAAGAGAAAAGTTTTATATCTAAAGAAAAGAGTGAATGCAGAAAACCACCCTTCCAGAGAGTGATTGGTCCTGAAGAAGGGCTAGTGCAGCTTTTAAACAGTTGGTTCCCAGAAGAAGGATATGTTGGAAGAATTATCTTTAAAACTCGAGAGGAAGTAAGTCTGTTTTAGATAAATTATTATTTACAAAAGTAGCTAAAAATAGCTCTTAGGACCACGAAACAAAAGGGTGCAGTATTTGTTTCACTATTTGATGAGTACTGGCAATGCTGTGTGCATTATTTAAAAACAAACAACTCTTGAGTGAGAAGCACAACTGGAACTTAGACACCTGTGTGACACCAACTGGACCTCCCTCAGCTCCAGTATCAGCTATGTGGTGCTTATTCATTATGGCTCAGTCACCAGTTCAGCGACTCTTTTTGGAGTGATAGTTCTAATTTAATGCAAATCTAGATTATGCCATGATAGAAATTATTATAAAGATATTAGTTAATACCAAAGAATCATAGATAACAGAACTCCAGAAAACCACCATCAATTTGGATGGCAGCAACTTCTCATCTGTCTAGAAAAATTAGAAATAATTTTAATATTAAAGAGTAAGTCTAAAACCCTCAAAGGATGATTAAATTATCAATTGTAGGCTAAAATAATGAAATAGGTAATTTCTTTTAATTTAAAGGAAGATGACTCCAGTTTACACTACGAGAAAGCATCTACAGCTTAAAATATGCTAGTGCCCAGGCTTGTGAGACAGAGACAAAAAAAGCAGGAGAAAGACACTTAATGATCCCATTTTCAGAGGCACTTTCTTTGGTCAGTTAGGCAAATAAAAATGCTTGCTTAGTACACAGATTTTACATATATATATGACAGAGGTGCTCTGGTATACTTTAAACTGAAAAAAATATATCTTTGCTTATTTTGACAGAAATTTTGATAAAGCCTCAATTTGACAAATTGCTATTATATTACACAGCTCCACATTTGGTTTCCTTTATGTCTAATATTTAGAACAAAAATGACAAGGTAGAAATTTGTTTGTGGAAATAGGAGCCTACTGAATGCTACTGACTGCAGCACTGCCTCTGTCAGTGTATGCTGCTACACATGTCCTGCCAAACCCTATTCCTTCAGAAAATGGGTAAAAATCTGCCTTAGCACATGTGAAAATTATGCTGTTGTTGTGTCCTGTTATGTGAGTACCTTAAAGCATCAGCCATAATTTTAAGCCTTTCTACAGACAGCAGCACCTCAGAGCTTGGAGCTAGAAATGAAGCTGCAAATCTGACTGGAAAACAAGGAGCAGGTCCAGTGACAGGGTGCAATACACAGCCCATATTTACAGCTTATGAATCCAAGCTGTGTTCCAGGCATTCCAAGGCTTTGGACAGAAATGCATTCTCTGAGAGAAGGTTCAAGGAGGAATTCTGTCCAAAATCTGCAGTTGTCACTGAAAAGGGAGAGAGAAACTCGCAGCCTTCCTCTTGCTCCACACCATAGGAAAATGTTCACTCAGATTCTGGCTCTCTAAATTCTTTTGGCTGTAGTGCAGGGACAGGAAGGAAAAGAACCCTTTCTACCATCTCCCATCCTACTGGCACCATTACAAGACAAAACATCATTTTGTACACATAAGGGAAGGATTTAAGGGACCATTTTTGTGAAATATGGTGCTATGCAAACACCTCCATTCCTCACCTACTATGAAAGGTATTTCAGACATTGATTTTAGAAAACATGGGTTTGATTTTAAAAAACATGATTTGTTTTCTTTTTTTGTATTGTATTGTAATCAATTGTAAAATATTGATTTTAGAAAACATGAGTATATATAAAATAGCATTTTTATTATTTATTATTAGCAATAGTGGCTTGTCAAAACTCTCTTATAATGTATTTAACAAAATGGAGCTGAGGCAATAGCAATCTCCAATTTCCATGTAATAAAATCCATGTGTGACCACCAGCTATTAGTTACCTCTCTGAAGTAAATGAATTTGTCTGTCATTTTCTCTGTAGAATTTAAATGAGAGAAATGTCTTTCAAGAAGCAAAGGAAGAAGCAGCCATGAGCTCTGAGGATGACAGCTTCTTTGTTCAGGTACATGATGTCTCCCCAGAGCAACCACGCACTGTGATCAAAGCTCCACGCCTCAGCACGGCTCAGGATGTCATACAGCAGGTAAGGGCATGTGCCCACCTCAACATGTGGGCTGGAAGTTGGTTTCAAACAAGCTAAGGTGGGGTTTGTTCTCAGCACTAGCTGAAGAATTGCTTTAGTAACCTGAATCTGAAGGAATGCCTTGTTTTTTGTTTTTCTGCTTTTAAACAGACTCTCTGCAAAGCCAAATACTCCTACAGCATTTTGAGCAATCCAAACCCAAGTGATTATGTGCTCTTGGAAGAGGTGACTAAAGAGCCAGCAAACAAGAAGTCTTCAACATCTAAACCATCTCAGAGGATTCTCTCTGATCAAGAGTGTGTGTTTCAGGCCCAAAGCAAGTGGAAGGGAGCAGGAAAATTTATCCTTAAACTCAAAGAACAGGTTCAGGTAAAAGATGCAATACTCTGCAGCAGGTGTTAGAGATGGTGTGTGATCAGCTTAATGGGAACCTGCTTTCCATGCAAGGGAGACACAACTGACATGAGGGCAGGTGGAGAGGACAGACTACAGCAAAAAGCAAATTTCCTCTTTTCTCTGAACCTCCCTTACTTATTCCTTTGCAAAACTGCATCAGTTACATTCAGCAACACGATTCCCTCACAGCCTGCAAATCCAGAATAACCTTTATCTGCTACCAGCTTTCTGTTTCTCAAAATCTGGCTGTGCATGCCATGTTCCCTGTTATAATAAAGGACCATTCAAATGGGCAGAACTTAAAAGCTACTGGAATAAAGTCCCCTTTATTCCTGCCCAGTGAAAAAGTTGTTCTGTTGCTTTATCTTAGGCTTTAAAAAATGGCAGGAATGAAGTACATGCCTGCTGGGAGAAGGAGCTGTGTTCTCCTTTCCAGCAAACACCACTGTTGCTTTAAAGTAACTGTACTATAAGCACAGATTACCAAATTTGCTGAACATCTTTAACAATGCATAATTTTTAATTAATTTATTCAGAACAATCAGAAGGAAGTTCCTGGATGAAAGCACAGCTGTAGAGAATTCCTAAAGGGAGGCCTGCTTAGCAGTATGTTAGGTGTTTTCATATTCATTCCTTATTTCCCTTATATATCATTCCTTATATATGAACAAGCAGCTGCTAAACCACCTCTATGATCTTTTTCCATTTCTACAGGCAGCACGAGATGACAAGAGAAAAGGCATCTCCTTCACCAGTGAACTGAAGAAGTTGACCAAGTCAAGTAAGCAGTACCGGGGCTTCGTGTCACCCCCGCTGCAGGTCCTGTGGGACAGTCCCCAGGGCAGGGACGAGAGAGCCGCGTGCGCCTTGGCCTTCAGTGACATCATGGAATGATGGCTGCTGCCACGGCAAGGCCTGCTCAGGTATGGGACAGCGACCCCAGCACTGAGCAGGCATTCAGTGCAGCACTCACAGAGGATTCCTGCTTCCAAGCTGTAGCTGAGCAAACCAAGTGAGGTACAAGGACTGACAGAAGGATCCATAAAAGCCTCATACACTGGTGTGCACAGGCACAATGACATCAGGAAGGTCTCCAGCTGAATCAGAAGTGGTGGAGTTCCACCCACTTTCTCTGTCCATTTAATCCAAAATGTGGCATGCCAGTTGATACTGCAGTACTCATTTTTATCAACAACTGTGCTTAAATAGCGATGTTCTGTTACTCTTTTGCCACGGCAAATGGAAGTGAGCAGTAGAGCTTTTACTGTTTTTTGTTATGTCCAGATAATAAAATCATCTGGATTGCTGATCTCTTTTTTAGCTAGAACAAGTTTATAGTGTCAATTTCTGTCTGTGGAAATTTTGCCAGAAACGTTTAAACATTTACACTATCCTTTCTGTATCTCTTCAATTTCTTCCATCTTGCTTAACTTCAAACAACTGAAATGCACAACAAAGACAGTCCCATTTATATGGAGATAGTAAGTGCCACTTGCCCAGCACTGTACACTAACCAGACACTTGCACAGTGCTACTACAGCACTGTGACAGCAGCTGGGAAGTTGCAGCTCATTGCAAATGAAGAAGAAATCTTTTTCAGTGTCGATAATCCCACCTCACAGATGGCCAATTTAAGATTACATATTTTTTTTCTGTATACATCTAATTATTAAAGCATTATTTGACATGCACTATAATGCTGGTAAGTCACTAAATTAACAGAATTCAAGCACTGTTTTCATTTGCAAGGTATTTCAAATAGGAAGGGATTAATTTGATAGCTTATTTCTAGACTGCTATAAACTCCCTAATGCATTAAAGCAATCTGAATTCAAGGAAAGCGAAGTAAATTGTGGGAAAATCAGAGTCACTTTCCTTTTTCTGCATTTGGTTAGGTTTTTGTTTTGCTGGGGTTTTGTTTTCTTGGGTTTTCTTGGTTGGTTTTTTTTCCCCTTTTTTTTTCTGAAAGCCAAATGTGGATTTACATGACTGAATCCTTCTGCAGTGCCTTTGAAGGATCCTGCTGCGGACTGAACTGGTCAGAACTGTGTGCCCTGTGCTACAGATGCTTAACCCAGGCAATGCTGCTGGATTAACATCCAGAGTCTGGCAATCCTAAATGGGATACTGTAGATGGGAAAGATGCCTGTCAGCTCTTGGAAGATTCCTCTCTTCCTGTATCTTCACATCTGCAGATTCTCCATAGGCGGATGGAGACATCTTCTTGGACTGTGTGCTGTAAACAAACACGTGTCATCACCCTCCCCTTTTTAAACAAAAGATAATTTTAACTTGTTGCCTCTAAGGAATCTGAAGGCAGAGAACCAGAGTGTTCTTTTATGTGTATTATATTAAAATAACGCACTTTTACCTGATGATTACTGTTAAACACTGTGTTAAGTGATTGTAAAGAGATTTAAATATACTGCAACTTCCTTTGCATAGCTGTTTAACTTTGGTGAATATACACAAAATACTCGAAATTATTTATGGTTTATCTACATTAACAAAATAATGTACAATAGCTGAATACACCTTACTGGTAGTGAGACCTTGGCAAGGAACAACATTTTCTTATAAATTTTAGTTTTCCAGGCTTGTGTTTAAAGAAAGAATATTTATTATCATGTTTCAAAGTACATGCCATTGTATAGTATATTTATCATATACTACTTTTTAGAAAATGCAGACTTTTTTATCTTTCTCTGGATTTAGAGGAAAAAAATATTAGAACTTTTCTGGTTCTTTCTTTTCAGCACAAGATGTTTAATACCCAGTACTGACCAAATTCAAAACAATGCATTGATAAGTGTAATTAACATTTAAAAATTCTGAATTCAAACCACATTTTTCCATGTAGTCAGGAGCTGTCTTTTTACTTGTCTGTTAAACCCAGAGAGTATAAAGAACTTTACACTATAACGCTTGACAATTCTGTTTACATAGAAACACTTTTGTGAAGTTTTACGTGTGCTGAATTAATCTTTTGTTATCTAAGGTAGTTATGGTATTCTCTCTTTTTTTCTCTCCATGGGAGTTACTGATGTGTTTATTTAAAATAATCCATTACAGGGGCACAAATTAAACAACTGCTGCCCTCAGCCATCCCTTTGATCTCCCACAAGAAATGTGTCTGTGGGGAACAAACTGCTCTGCACATCTTTTTGTTTCACTAGAGCAAACCCTAAACAGAAGAAAGCAGTTACAGGCAGTAGTCTCATGACAGCTAATGCCCCCCCGCCATGAATAAGAAAGTGAAATAAAAGAAAACAGAGTTATTAACTGGCATATAAAAAAGCAGACAGAACCTGCATTCTGTCACCAGAAACGATGAAGTCTTTCACTATACACTACAGAAAATGCCTATAAAGTAGCCATTTACCAAAGCAAAAAAGTGCCCTCTTGAGGTCACTTCCAGCTTTCAGGAAGAATAACCACAGACATACAAAAAAGTCAAATTTCTCAGTGGCATATCCTCAGAGGCCATGCACTTCCCACTGTTCATCTTTCACAAAAGTAAAGGTTTGAACTTATGTACCAAAGCAGCATTTTGCAAATCAGCAACATGACCCAACTCAAGTCCCCAGCCAGCTCAGCCTGTCACTCATTACCAATTCCAACAGTAGCAGCCCCTGTAAGGGACATGTGCTCCCTCCCCACCCTGCTCAAGGAAAAGACTGATCCCAAGCAAAATGTTGAGAAGTGACAACTTACACATAGTTCTATATGCATAGTTTGCTTTGGAATACTTTGGAATTACTGGGAAATACATCAACCTGCTGCACAATTCAACTAATGCAACCATTTTTTAAAATGTTAGCTTCATTCTCTCTGTTATTTTAACATGGTAGCAGTTTGACATCACTGAGAAATTTTTCTTTTGGTGTTTTTATGGCATTTTAAAAACAATGCTTAACGTCCTGTAGTTTGCCCTTGCCTTTTTTGTTGATGTGGTTTTTTGCATTTTGGGGGGGTTTTTATCTTTAGCAGCTCTGAAAATTCTTACTATTGCCTGTAGTATCACAGTAGGCTGGCAGACACCCTTGCTAATTAGTTGGATTCAACACAGAGTGTTCTTATACCCATGTTGTCATCCATTAGTGCTTTTCTGTCACATAGATATTAAAAAAAAAATCATGGGGAAGCAAAGGGGACATCAGCAGTCATGTCATACTGTGCACCACAGACCTAACACTAGCTTGAAGTCTTGTGGACATCTAAAATCAGCAGTTTTGTACTATTTCTGCTAACACAAATTTTCTAGCTGTGGGAATAACTTATTAATATAAGTATCTTCATCATCAATCACAGTCAAAACCTCCTTTGGCTACTGTTTATCACAGTGAAAGAGAACAGCAAAATATTTGGCTTTTTATTTAAAAACTCTAACTTTCTAGGCCTATAGACATCTGGAACTGTGTAAGGCTAATGAACCTGTTCCAGTATTTTCAATAAAGTACATGCATTACTTAATTTAAAGTTTAGGTACTGGTAAATATCCAGGTAAACTTTTCCTGCAAAACGTGATAAGACTTTGGGGCGAATCTGGGAAAGAATTGCAGTGCCCTTCCTCTTGCTGGTTCCAGGTAGTGGAAATACAATACCACTTGAAGCATTAAACAGCAAGGGGGAGTTGTTAACTTCTGTCAAAGCCCAGTTAAAGAGCTTTCATGTGCAAAGCTGTTATGCTAATAGGAATGTTTATTCTGTTTAACAACAGATTTTATTTCTGCAGGAATCTGTCCACACATTCCTATGACAAAACTGACAAAATAACTTTGTCCTTTTCCATGCTTTTGGATGAGTATGGACATCAATTAGGAAATTACATTCATTTCTACATTACAAACTATTTAGAGGAAGCAGCTTCCAGGATAAAGTTTGAAAGAAAGGAATGTAAATAATCAACATCTTCCAGAAACATGCACCCTCTGAGCAGTAGCAGGCCTTGCACTGCACACTTTACAGGTGGAAATCACTTGCTTCTCATACTCCATTGCCTCTTGGCAAAAACACAAAAGTATTTTATTCTGTACTATTTAAAAACTGCTACTTTTCTATCAATTCCTTACCCTTTGCCTGTGCAGCATGTGGTGCAAAGCTGGGCAGTCCCAGCTCCTGTGTGCGTGCAGAGCTGCTCTGCTTGTGGGAACTGGGGCACTCCAGGAGCTGCTTCCTCCACCGCCCAAAGGGCTTCCTGGTTCTGTCTTACTGACCCCAGTAAGAGCAGTCAGAACACTAAAAAATACTATCTCAGTTTTTGGTTTTTAAGCCTAGTGGCGCTTTTTTCCTTGCTTACAAATGTTACTAGGTGAGGTGTTTGAACAGCTGCTTTTAGAAAGGTGTCTGCTTCTAGAACCCACAGGCTTTTGAGAATTAAACACTTCAACATGGAAATATCCAAATATTTCAAGAACACTTTCTCTTATATTCATAGTTTATTTTAAAAAGGAGAAGACCTTGCTGGCAGCTAAGGCTAAGTCTGCAGCTTCTGAAACTCAACTGTCTGTTCTGCTCTTCAAATGCTTCAATTAACATCTGGTTTTTAATCACTGTTAATATTCCACTATAGAACTCAGTTTACTTTTAGGGTAGCCCACTAAATGTACCAATGGTGGCAATTTTTTCCTGTCTGTGATAAATATTTTGTAACTTAAATAGTGATAGACATTTGGCAGAGTTAGCAAATTAAACACAAAAATAAATAGCAGTAAATAGATTTTGCTCCAATAGATGTAATAAGCTCTTTCAGAATGACTTGTACATTTGTCTCCCCCTGCCTCTTCAAGCATGTCAAAATATTCTGACAATGCAACATCACTACGTGCCAGTCTTTATCTGTTTGGAAACTATGTAAAAGGAATAATTTTAAAAGTGACTTTTCCACCTGGACTGTTTTCTCTCTGCTGACTTGAATAAATTGTATTTGTATATGTTGTAAAAAAATAAATGGTTTGAGATGCTGAATCTTTGTTTTTGCCTTCCTGAACTGACAAAGGTACTGACAAATGGCCCCCTTGGAATTTTGCAGAATTTAAATCACATCTGTATTTGCAAACATTTAACAACTAAACTAAAAAGAACTACTCAAAATCTATGGGAATGACAGCCTAAGCAGACAGAAACACATGTATAATCACCAGTATTATGCATGCAGGTTTGTAGTCTACATAGTAAATATCATATAATACATAGATATTTTATATGTATAATTTAATACATAGGTATTTTCTAATCCCTTAATACACAGATGTCTGTTCTAAAAACGTTTGTAAATTTATGTTTAATTACTTGGAAGTTGGTGAACTAGTGTGATCAATACTGAAAGCATGTATTAAAAGAGAAATAAATTCACTGTAAAACTATCTGAGAGCCATAATCAGGATAAAGGACTAAATACCCTAGAGAAAATAAGATATTTTCTGACTTTAAGGAAAGCTTTGCAAAACTTACACACGCACCATTATCACATCATAGATTAAGCACTACAGAAGTGCATTAGCTGTCAGCCAGGAACAGCCCACTACATTCCCCTGTACAATGGAATTCACATAAAGGCAATACCCACCTTTAAATTATTTCATATATTTCACCTGCTCTTTGCGAAGCCAACACGCAGCTGAAAATGGATTCTAAAACAATTAGACAATAAATAATATTTGGAGAGAAATTACCTACCCAAAAAAAACCCCAACATTCTTACCTTCTATTTGTCCAGTATTCTTGACAGCAATGCTTTATTGAAGACACTGCAGTAGAGCATTCAGTCATGACGATAGTTTAGAACTGAAATTCAATATTCTTAATTTGCCAATATCAAGATTCATCAGAGGGGAAAAAACCACCAAATGCAAAATTATTTCAAGATGAGATAAATGGTTAGAAGACATCAGAAGAAAAACAGGAAAAATGCAATACATGTTCCAAATGTCTAAGTAACTTTGACATCAAAAAGTCAGTATTATGTTAACATTTTCAAAATATTTATTAAGTTATCAACACAACCCAGTGAGTTCGCAGAAACGCGTATGTCTATATTCTGTTATAAAAATTAGAAAAATACATAAACAAAAATACAAATGTGCATGGTTGCAAACAACTCTTAAATTACCTGGGTTTGTATATTTTTAAAATACTGACATGACAGCTCATTGTGATTCCCCAGCCCCCTGAGCAGGGGCTTGGTGGTTAGGGGGACAGGCCTGTAACTTTGTGAAAAACTGCTGTTACATTTCCATGTGTTTCTATATTCACACAAAAGCCAACTTGTATTCCTTTTATGATAACTGGTGATTTCTTTCAGCCAATCTTTCTCTGTAATTAAGAATCCAAGTGAACTTGATTGATAGGTACATTTATGCCAAGGATGATTCCTTCAAGTGCTTAGCAAAATCCAAGGGTTTGTGAGCAACAGTCTCACTGATATCTTGTTGAAGCTGTTTCTTTAGTTCTTCATCTACAAATGAATCCATTTGTAAGAAGGTATCCTGAAAATTACAAAATATGAGTTGCATTACTGAACAAGGCCATGTTTTCCATGCCTACCTTAGTTTAGCAGTCTTGTTTCTCTCCCATGGTCCCAGTCATCTAGACCAGACCTGTTCAACTGGCAGCTCGCTCCTCCTGGCCTGCAGGAAATCTCCCTTGGCTGCAAGCAAGCACCCTGTCAGGCAGTCCTTCATAAGCTCATGGTTTGGTGAGGCTTTTCTGGTTTGTGGCAAGCTGGGCTTTAGAAGATAACCTACTACACACAGCCATGGCTTCCAACTCAGGGAGGGCTCACACACTGCCTCCTGCTCAACACACCTTACAAGTACAAATCAAGCACAGTTTGGTGACAGCACACATTTATAAATCAAGCACCTCTGACCAAAAGGCAACAATGCTCACAGCACAGGCTGTGAGTCAGAAAGGAATCCTCTGACCCTTCTGCCTCCAGCCACACCTGGAGCCCTGCATTTTCCTGGTGCTCAGATGAAGAATGATGATCATGCACATGATTTAAACTTCCCTGTGAAAGTCTTAAAATTCCCAGAGCCAAGTACTTCGTGCATTCACAGAGAAATGAGAGCCTCTCTTTAGTGGTGCACAGGGCTCCAGCTCGGAGCACCTGTCAAGAGCAGGGAGATGCTGACAGACTGGCAGCCTGGCACACAGAGGACATGCAGAACACAGAGGGTAAAACTCAGATAATGCCAAAATTTGTTAAATGAGGCAAACAACCATAGAGCAGGCAAGACCCCAAGGTAATTTTCCCACTTAGGTCCATTATAGCCATCTATGGACACTTTGTGATCTTGCTGTTCCATTGTTCCTGCTCCCTAAAGGAGTTTGTGCATTTCCTTATTGAACCCAAATTTCTCTCCCATCTGCTGTTCTCAGCCTCGCTCTGTCAGAGCTGCTCATGTAACTCCCCAGCACGACACACAAGGAGTCATTATAAAACAACTGGATAAGTTAAGTACAAACACATTTTCAGAAGTTGCTTCTCTAAAATGCAAAAAAAGATTGTGCTCTCAAGGCTTCAACTGACGTTACTGCGTTACAAAGTGGAGCGCTGACAGGGTTAATAAGTTATAATGTTTGCATTAGAAAGAAGGAAAATTATCACTTTTCAAAGGACACAGCACTAACTGGACATTTAATGGAGGCTGGCATCTGGAACACATCCTGCACTGAGGATATAAACACACTTCCCCCATTTCTCCTCTTTTTACATTAACTCTCTGTTCCCCTCAAATTTCCACTTTAAAGCTGTAGTGACACTAACAGGGATCAGTATCCCTCGACACACTGAATCAAATGCTCTGGAAATACAGCAGTCTTGGCAGCTACCCACCCTGGGGAAAGAGCTGGCTTTTTATTACTGCTTTTTGAACAAACATTAGTCCATCATTACAGAAGAGAGCCAAGAAATCTGCACTGAACCACTGCAAAGTGCAAAACAACAACTACTGTATGAATCTTGCTATGTTAACTGATGCTGTGAGAGGTAGGACTATTTATACAGCTATTTTTTCCTTCCTTATACTCAGTCCTATCTTATGCCAGTTAAAAAAATGTATTTTTTTTAAAAAATAAAAAATGCAAAAAGTACAGAAACCAGAAAGCCACACTGAGTGTGCCAATGCCTGAGCACTGCATAGTGAGCCAGCAGACCCAGGTTATATTGGCGTGTCACATGGTTAAAAAAGGACACAGAGTGATCAAAACAGTACCTTTCTTCTGGGTGTTACTGATGCAACAGGAGGATTAAAGGTCATTCCTTTCATACAATATGTCTCAAAAAGTTCTGTAGCAGACCTACAGTAAATAAACAGTGGAAGAAAAATGGCATTAGATAAATACAACTTCAGCTGATCTATCACCAATCTCACACAAACCCCACTCTCCCCCTCCATCACACTTTAGGAGTACTCTGCAGAGTAATGAGTTTAATTACCAAATGAGAGTAATGAGCATCACCTGGAAAAGATCAGGAGCCAATGGCTGGGAAACAGTGCAAGTCAAAGTAAGTAAAATGTATCTAAATACACACAAGAAAACTGTTGTCTTCCCAGAGCTCTGATCTGTACATATTTTAAAAAGGGGGGGGGGGAAGATGGGTAAAGACAGTCTAGCTGACACAATCTGATAGAATTTCCAACAGTTCCTTGCCAAAGGGTTTTATGAAAAAAACATCCACGGGTGAACACGGAGGACCATCATAGGAAAAACTGGTTAAAAGACAGGAAACAGAGGACAGGAGTCTATGGTCATTTTTTGCAATGGCAGGAAGAAACTGGATTTCCACAAGTTTTTTTTCAGGACCTGCCCTTTCCAACATGCTCAAAAAAGAGCTGGAGAACACCAAGTTATTTGTGAAGTGGCAAATGAAATCTAGTGTTAGAAAAAACAACTCTACATAAAAACAGTACGCTCTGAGCAGACCACTATCGCTTACAGAAAAAAAAATCTTCTTGTTATAACAGATACTTTTATGGGATTGTGACTTTAGTCGTGTTTGGAGTTGAAAAGAAACAGAACACAATAGAAATTAGTTACATCAGTGTATAAATCCAGAGATCAGCCACATCTCAAGTATTGCCACTGTGTCTCCAATTTCATCTTGAAATGCTTAAATTGGTAAACATTCAGGAACATGCAATAAAGTGTATGGAAAATATGGAACAGCTCCTGTGTGAGGTGGATGGATCCCTCCACCCAGGAGAGACAGTAGATGGAGGTATGATAGGACTGAGGTCTTCTAAGTCCTGTGAGGCACAAAAAGAGTGTGATCAAGCAGGCTGTGCACTTCAGAGCAAGAACCAGGGGCTGTTAAATGAAGCAAACTGGCACCAGGTTCAAAACAAAAGAAAGCAGATCTTACCATAAGGAGCTGTGGACTCACAGAACCCTTACCAAACAATGCTGCCTTTGCAAAATGTGTGCTCTGACTCAAGGGACATTGAACAGTTTTGAAAAGAACTCCACGAAGAGAGAGGTACTAACAGAAAATGGTATTAGGTTCAGGAAATTCATCAGGCTGAAAGCTGTCAGAGACCTGCTCAGAGCATGTTTTACATGTGTGCCCTTCTCACAAGGCACGTGCTGCCAGCCAAAGACAGGATGCTGAATTAGATCTTAGTCTGAGCTGGGATGGCTGTTCTCATGTTTTAACCTACTACAGACCTTAACACTGCAACTTGGGTTCTAGTTTCCACTGGACAGCCCCAGTTCAGTGATCCTGATCCATATTCATATCAGGGCTGCTGCTGAAGATATTTTGCTCCAAGGGGAAGAAAACACACTTTGAGATGTGTCACAGCCTGGCAACAAGTCTCAAAAGGGAAAAGAAAAAGAAAAAAAAAAAGAAAAAGGCAGCCAGCATTCTGCATTCTGTACTGGCAGAAGAACAAAGAGTTTGAAGATCAGAGTCTTTAATTTTATAGGTAATTATTTTTAGGAATTCCTTTAATATAGTGTAAGCAACAGCTTCCTTTTAGGGCCTATTTACAAAAAAAAGGAACTCTTTGATAACTCACCTTTGGCTCAAATCGAGTGGAAGAGCTCCTGAGCCTTCAGTTGGAGCTCCAGCAATAAGGTGAGATGCAAATTTCTGCACTGTTGGATGATAATGTCTCTGAAAGAAAGAAGGAATGAAGGCAGTAGATAGACAATAAGGGATAATGTATTTATCTCTAGAATCTCATATTTATTTCCATTTCTATAAGATGGAAGGTCTACTTTTATTTTAGAAACTGAGTACTTCAAAAATGAGTCAGTTTGTGGGATTAAGTGAATGAGAATGCCCATCATGCATTTATTCCCTCATACCATGCTCTGAGCATGACTCTCCACAGTTAGGTAATTCCTACTCCCAGAAAACAGGAACAAAGGGCAGAGGAAGCCCTCTCCAAACCCTAACTGGAATGACAGATCAAGGTGTCAGTTCCTCTTGGAACAAGGGCTGGACTGCAAGGGAGCTTAACAGATCTAAAAAGTCTCCAAAGGAATCTAGTAAGACAACCTGCAGTAAGAACCAGTGTGGTATTATAATAGGGGATGTGTAACATCCCCTTTTGAGCCCATCCTTCCATACCACTGTGTTGGTCTCCTCTTCCACTCTGTTGGAATAGGCTCATATGGGCCAAGATTTGACAGATAAGCCTGAAGACCTCTGCTCTCCATTTGTGCAAAACACCTAAACATTGAGCAGCTATTCACTGCTGTTACTTCCCAAATCCATGAGTTACTCACAAACCTGCAGTAGATGCAGCTCCCACAGTGCTGTGTTCTGGGCATTGCAATGCTCTGGTTCATCTAATTCTGGGAGATAAATTCCACTGCCTTGAGATTCATTGTCTAGTAAGAGGTCCATCCTTGGGAATGTCTACAACACAAAAAAACCAGAAACTGAATTGTTTATATTACCCACCCAATATACACGGCTGAGTCAGTTTCAGGATTCATTCCACTTCAGTCAGTTTCAGCAGCATTTAAGCATATTCTGTTTTCATCCTTCTTGTTAAAGATGCCTTAAAAAATTTTGCACAAAATCATTTTAACAAAAATTCCATAACCTTTACCCAGTAAGCTAAAAATCTGAACAAGTAAAACTTACTTGCATGAATAACCTGTTTGTTGCCAAGATTCCAACACTGGAATTAGGAAGTACATGAAGAGCAAGGATGGAAAGTCGCTTTAGGAAAGCAAGAGCTCGTTGCTGGGAGACTTGCTTTCTCCTCTTGGCAAACATGACATCCAGGCACTGCAGCACAATCCCTATGTCCTCGTTGGTGCCACCTCAAAAGCAGAATTTCATACAAAGAGTAAAGAACCCCTTCATGGACATACAGCTGGATACCCTGCTACGGGCTGGACACTGGAACTGAGAACAGCATGAAAGCTGTTCAGACACCTCTCAGCTGATACAGACATTAAGCATCCACCCTTTTTTGGTCAAAATAGTCCAGCTTTGAACAGAAATAATGTACCATTGTTTCTGTGCTCCTTTCTAAGAAAATACTTGTTCCATCAAAAGTATCTAATCATTCGACACTGCTTATTAGTGTTATAAACAATGCTTATTAACATTAACCTACTGTTTTAATCCTAAATGTATCATTTTCTATAAATTATTAAAAAGTGAAAAGATCCAGTCTTTAACCCATCCAGAACTGCAGAATGTTTATTCTTAATAGTTTATTCCTAGTGAATCCATATTTCTGAAGTTAATTAAAATGATCTTATTTCAAATTTTTAAGTCTCTTTTTTCATCAATTGTTCAACTTCTCAGAATTACTGGAAAATTTAGATTAGAACATAAAAATGTTATTATTATAAAATTCAGAAATATATACTAGAAATTTTTTTAAAACATAACTTAAATTATTTTTAGAATTATATTGAAAAAATCAGGCACTTTTTCTTTATTGGAGGGAGAATTAGAGAAAAAAGACATAGATTTTTAAATTGCCACCGAAATAAATAATTATAAGAAAGAAAAAAAACCGAGAACAGACTAAATACTTATCCAAGATCAAATATTTAGCACTTCCTAATGAAATGACATCATTAGAACCCGTTACCATGTATTGGAATAATAATTCAAGTATTTGTATTGCAGTAATGCAATGTGCAACTCGAGAAAAAAAAGAAGGTTAAACCAGACAATAATCTTCTCAGAAATCAGATATCTTAAAAAAGTGTAGTTTATTAATGCTACATAAAGGCTTTGATAGAAAGGACACAGCATAAACATTATCTAGGTGAACAGTGAAAATAAGAATCTGGAATTACCTGCATGTAGGCTGAACAGTGTCTTGTACAGATGTGTGTAAAATTTCATTGGATCAATGTTAAGAACATCACCTATAAACATAATCCCAAGTAAATACATTTACTCCATTTATTTATCAGGCAATATGAAACAGAAGTTTGTTTTAAAAAATCTCCTACCTTGACCAGACAGTATATGAAAAGCACTGAGAACGCAATGAAGACTCTCACGATAGCTTAAATCCTAAGAATACAAAACTGATTAAGTACCCAAAAAAAGTAATTTTAAGAAGACTGTAATAAAATTCCACTTACCCCAGATGCAATAAGAGAATGAAGGACAATCAACAGGTCATCAAAAAATTCCACATTTATGAGATGAGCAAACCTGCAATTAAATAGATTTTCATTTCTAAGTTATAGACACTATCTGTAAACTCAGTTCAAAGTGTTCTGAATTGCCAAGATCCATACCTTAAAAGTGGGCTGAATCAAATGCTGAACATTTTCTATCTTCAAAGGAAAGAATAATTCAGCCCCCAACATGATAATCATGGCTTTTCTAGAGTATTAACAACATGCTTGTGTCCTTCAGCAATTACTCAGACAAAATAATGGAATCACATCACACCCCATGGCATTTGTACCACATCAATTCTATCATGAGAAATTTCAAATCACATTGAAATGGTTTTGGAAATAGAAAACTTCAGCAGAGAAACAGAAGAATTTCAATTAATTTGTCAGGGACTACCTTTTCTCACTGCTGAAATCCCTTTCAGAGACAAAAATTTCTTTAGTGCTTAATGTCTTTTCCAACGCACACAAAAGAAGGTAGTCAGCTCTTACTTTGCAAGACCTTCTAGCACAGCTGGCAAAAGTGGAGACTTCTGAGCTTTTTTCAAGATCCTGAAGTAAGTTACAAATACAATATTCAAGGTCTCTGTGTGCTGAAGGAAAAAAGGCAAAATTAAATACTTAATCATCTGAAATAGACACTTCTATTTCACTTAAACTCAACTGAAATGCTTTTCTCTGTCCAAGCCTGCACTCAGGCCTTCCAAACCAGTCCTGGCACTGCCATTTCTGCTCTTCTTATGCTGAAAAGCTCAAGTCCTCCAGTCCTCTCCTGCCCCTGGCTCTCTCCTGGCTACAGCCACACTCCTCCTTTGCCTAAAGGCCACTCAGAGAGGCTGTAACACCCACTACACAGTGTCCTATGGAACAGGGCACCTGGAGGACATTTGTCAATGGATTCAATACCATTTTGAGCAGACAGCAGAAGGGAATAGGAATGGCTATGTTGGCCTTCCTGGCTAAACTGAGAGTGTGGTTTACTAAAACCTAGATCTCTGTCACAGGCAAAGTGTTTGTTAGCTGACAGCATGATGTAGAGATGTGGAATGCTGCCAGGCTGGGATGGAGGGAAGACAGTTACAAAAGGGTTAGGAGCTGCCACTCGCCTAAAATAGGGAAATAATCTCTAAATTATTTACCAATTTCAGTTTCTTTTCTTTACTTTCTGATGCTTCTGCTTCCAGGAGTTCTCGTTCCAGTTTCTCTTCTGCTTTCTTCCACTGAAAATATACAGTTGATTTTAAGACAACAGATCCAATGTTTCCAACCAGTCTGGATATCCAGGTTGAAAAGACACCCAGAACAAATTTTCCATGCTTGGTGAGTTGCTTAAGTCACCCTGTGATTCTACAGGGTAACCCTCATCCTATCAGGAACAACCAATCAAAAGCATTATCAACACAGGAAAGAGGAAAAATTAGAAAGATAATTAAATTCCCTCTAGAACCTCATAAATTTTCAAGTACAATGCAAAAACTGATCAGTGATGCCGAATGTTAACAATGGCAACAGCAGACATGCAACCATTGCTGGAACAAATTGCTACATTAAGAATAGAAGTAGAGCATGAGAAAGCACATGTACCTTTCTTTGCATTCTGGAAAGATTTTTTCTTTTCTCTTTGTAAGTCATGAACTTTTTCTTTGGTGCAATGTCTTCAGAATCTTTTTGTAGTTCTACTTCCTTAATTCTTAAGTGAAGAAATACTTTTAACACCTATTGTAAAATAAAATAAATACAATGAAAGGTCATCTACAACCAGGGATAGGGACCAAGGGTAAGAAATCCTGAATTCCATTCCAGCTAGTGGGCTTTGCTGGTCAAAGGTCCTTCTGTTTACTCCCCTTCTGTTCCTTCACTCCTGTATCTCTTGATCCCTGCTCCCAGTTCCTTCTCCAGCACTGTCCATTTCTACCCATTCCTCCATTTGCCTCTCACTTCAAGTCTCCCTGCCTGACTTAAGCCATGTCTGTGGCAGAATTTGACCTCCACCTCCCAGTCTCCTTCCCTTGCCCTATACCTCTCTAACTCTCTGGCTCAGCCTAATCCTGAACTGTCTGTGGTCTGACAGAATGAGGAAATTCTGCTTGTCTGTAGCCAGCAGCTACAGTAACTTTAACATCTGGGGTTTTGTGAAACTTTTGACAGAAAAATATTGTGAGGTACAACAGAAAGACACTTACCTCAGGTCTGACATCGTAATTTCTACCCCTCACAAGGCCAGAAATGACTTTAACTACACCAAGTGAAGCATAGCCCAACTTGTCCTGTTTAAAGAGCTTCTTAACTGCCTCAACACACAGTTCAGAAATCTGAAAAGCCAAACACAGAAATTGTTCTGTAAAGCCGAGTCCACAACAACAGCTAGAAACAGACAATACTCATGGTATTTACTAATTATAAAGTGCACACAGCCTGTAAAATAGTGAACAGATACAGCCAAAGGATCTGGATACTGTGGAATAAAGCTCAGAAATAATTATTTTTCAAACAAAACAAGAACTCTTTCTCTAATCAGAAAATCACTTACCATTTTTGATGGATCGTTCATGAGTGGAACAATGAGAACAATAATGTTGTTATGGAAGTTGAAGTGGGGTAGGGCCACAAGCAGCTCACACAGACACTTCACTGCTACCTCTGCTAGACCTTTATATGCCTTTAATGAGATGACATTGCTTTTCTTCAATTTCCTTTGCTTCCAATCTGCACAAAATATCATTTTTAGTGATTACTCTTCAGAATTATGGTGATCTTATAAATATTTAAATTTTTAGTGATTGCAGGCATACTTCATGCAAGTGCTATCTCAAAGACAGAAGGTACCATTCATTCAGAGGAGGGAAACTGCTGCAAACAATTTTGCCTTTGCTACAAAAAAATGAGAAGCGTTAACTGTACCTTTAATTGTTTGTTCCAGATTTTCCAAGTAAAATTTATACTGGCTTACAAGGCCTTCTTCAAATTCTCTCAGTTTCTGTGTTTCTTTTTTAACCTGTAAACATAATTGAAATGAGATTTTATTTAGAGAGCTAAACACAGAAATTAGCCAATGGTGAAAAAAGTTTTAAAACAAATATCAGATATCTAAGTAGCTTTTTCTTCTAGACAGACATTCCTAGAAATGTATTAAAAATAAAACATTTCTGCATTTTTATACAGATTTGTTCATAGGGCTTTTTCCAACTAGGCCTATTTCATCTATAGAGCTTGAAGTAACATTATCAACTAGGTGTTATTTTAAAACCATGCCTCTAAACTGCACTAAACCTGTATCCAAAAAACCTTCTAAAAATTGGTTAAAAACAAGTTCCAGAAAACAAGTTACCCTGCATTTATTCAACAAATTGTCGAACACATTTCAAAGAAATCTATGCCAGTTAGGTGACAACACTGCATCATTTTCTTTCTTTCTAACTCTCTTTAGTGCAGGACCTTATTCCAAGGTTCATGAGGAAAGTCACCAGGTTTGGTATTACTACTTTCAGACACTACTTTTCCCCTCCATTACCACCTGCATGTCACCTGCTTATTGAAGGAAGTATGTAAGAGTTTAATGTTCAAAACCAAAACCTCTCTTCCTGAAAGTGTCACAGCTTTAGAGCTTCCAGAAGTATTTGTTCAAAATACTTTGCTCAAAACCATAAGTTCATATAAAACAAATCAGTCTTAGTATCTGGCATAGCTGAAAACATTCTTAACTATAAATAGATTCTACTATAAATAGATTTGCTGTTTCACCTTGGTAGCCTTTTCTGCTTCGGTCAGAGGCCGAATTTTGTACGAAGGTGCAATATCTTTGAATATCTCCATCAAAGACAACATGACCAGCTTCCTAACAATCACAGCCACGTGAGGATCCTGTTCCATCAGCATGGCACGCAGCTCCTTCAGCTTCTTAATCTGATTGAAGAAAATAGGCAGACATCAGATGAAGATCAACTGCAAACCAAGGGACAAGCACAATGTACATTAACTCAGCAGTTACTCAGACTCTACTTAGCACTGCATAAAGAGCCAGGAAATGATAGACATCGCAACAAAATTTTAGTCTCAGGAATGTTCAAAATATCCTGCTATTACAAACTTGCACATAATTACAGAAAATTATTAGTATATCCTGAAGCATTGAGAACTATCAGATACAACCCTGAAATCAGAGCTTATATAAGGAACAAGAAAAATAACAAAAGTGATATAACACTGACCTTTTCCTTGTTCTACCCATATATTCTTGTGCTTTTGCTACTGTTTGCTTGTTCAGATCTTTGTTTCTTGACTTAGTGCACAACACAGACACTTGTACATGCAGGTTAAGTAAATGTACCTACATTGCTGTCTGGCTCTGAGAGAATGGCAGATGCTAAGGCAGCTATGTGCACCTTCCTCTCTTGCAGCTTTTGTCTCCTTTGAGCAGCCATTTCCTCAGGAGTGAGAACAGGCAGGGGCTCCTCATTAAAGTCTGGCACAGATGTGAGAGTTAGAATTCTAAAAGGGAGTCACTTTACAAAAACCATGTTGCAGATATTGCATTTCAAACAGGTACCCTCGTAAGGCCGCACAAGACCAACACAAGAAGTTCCGCAGTCAAAGAAGCTTTAAGAATGACTTTGCTAGATCTTATATTAACCCAGAGATTCATTTTTGCTCCACTTCAAATTCTTTTGCTTGCAAAAGGAAGTGGACTAAATGTTTTTGAATCTGCCCATGGTGTTTTCTGAGTACAGTGGGAACATATAAACTCAACATATTACCCCAACCACGAAAAGAAACTCCAGTGCTCTGCAATTTGTATCAAATTATACACCATTCATTTTTTCTTTTAAAAATACAATTGTTTTTGTTTGTGTTTTTCTGAGTATTATTTTGCTACAAGTATCTCTTTCCTCAACTTCAGATTATATTTAGGCAGTAAGGACACAGAAGTTGCAAAGTTACTTGAAAATGACCATTAACTTAATAGCCAACTGCAAGTGAAAATCTCCATTTTCTGATATTCATGTTTTAAGTAAAAAATTTTAAAGACAAAGACAGACACTTAAAGCCTACAAAAGGCTGTGTCCTGAACTGCATTTCAAAATTATCTCAGAGTAATAAAAACAGAACCACACAGATATTCTTTATGTAAGACCAGTATTTCCTTCTTACTAGCAAATATGACACAAAGGATAAAAGGAACTTCATGCAAGTAGCAGTTTTAGGTAAAAAATCAAAATAATTTTGAAGAAAGAGAATCTGAAGCCAATCGTTCCTGAGATTCCAACAGGTAAGAGTGCAAGCTTTGAATAATGGTATGCTTCGGTGGCAAAATGGCAATGAATATTCAAAAACATCCTGAACAAAATACACTTCAATTACAAACCTCCTTGGGGAACAGCAAAATACTTCTCAGGTATGTAAGTAATTTGGAAAAAAAAAAAACACAAAAAGCAAACAAAATCTTTTTTACCCTCTGCTTCCTCCATATCTTCTGTGTCCTCTTCTTCATCATGAGCAACATTGAGAACTGCAGAAACACAGCATCCAGTGTCAAGCACATAATAAACACTGTGAAATCTTAAACAAATAAATTATATACTTCTTGGCTACTATACCAGTTCCAGAATCTGTGTCTTACCTGGCTTTTCCACAGCTTGAGGAATTATGCCACTCTTGTCTTTGATGGGGAGCAGATGGATGAGTTCTTTTTCTGGCTCTGTTTGCAAACGTCTTGGCACCTTCTCATATTTCTCAATCACACTTTCATGTTTTCGTTTTTTGACGTGAACAGGTTCACTGAAAAATATGAGGCAAATTAAATGAACCAGCCATGTAATTGGACAAGAGCCATGCCTAGCCAGCTGGATTAAGTGTCTGCCTCTCAGCCAGGCCAGGTGCTGTTTCACTTGTCCTTCCTCCCCTTCTGTGCTCCCCCACAGCAGAGCAGCTGCCCTGGCAGGGCTGATACCTGTTGCACCACCCCACGCAGTCCTGCCATGAAGGACTCCACCAGCAACCAGCAGGACTAGGATCCTCTCACTGGGCAAACAGTCCTGACCTTCCTTAACGTGTCCCACAGCCTCTCTCTCCCTCACTGTGTCCTGACCTTCCAGGTGAGGCTTAACCAGGATGTGACAGTGAGGGGGTCAGTGACCATTTTTATCTACCCTACTCCACGGCTGCTTTTACCACTATTGCTATCACTTTTCTACTCTGCCCACTGGCAAAGCCTGTGTCACACACCTCTCTCCAGTGCCAACAGCAATAACACAGCATGGTGTGTCACCCCTTCACAGGTATGCTCCTGAGCTACACATAAGTGTACAAGGGGGTATGTATCTAGCCTGTGCTAATATGAGCACACAATTTGTAAGTGGTGTAATACCTGACAAGTTTTTAAGACAGTTTGTAGCTGACCAGAGTAAAGCAGATTGAAAAGACAAGTTCTCCAATTTAAGGCAACACTGTGAGGAACTAAAAGCCCATAACAGTAAAACAGGTAAAAGAGAAACCATTTCCACTGTTTTCCTACCATTGTAAAAATGCTCTGGCATAATGAATGTAAGACACATAGAACTACATTTTGCAAAATACCTCTAAATAAAACCACACAATAAATTTTGAGTTTTGCAAGACTTTAAACTTGTGTCACACCCAGTTAATTGGGTTAAGTCATGCAGAGTACCTGAATGTACTGATACACATTGATACATTTATACTGAAGTACTGATAGGCTGAGGGAACACTAAACTGGAACTGCAAAGAAAACCCAGACTGAAAGAGACCTCCTGATAAATGCATTACTTTACATATTAATTACATATTAACCACACAAGACTGAATTGGTATGAAAAGGAGACATTGCAACTCACTTAGAAGAAAGATCTCTGGTTAAAAAGGATGCTTTTTGGGCTAGATCCTCCATTAATTTTAAGTCATCTTCATCCATCATGTCCAGTGGAAGAGCATCTTCTTCTTCTTTTTCTTCCCATTTTCTATCTATTTTAGAAGATGATGTTTACAGATTAAGATCCCATATGTATAGCCACCCTTGAAAACCTAACCCTGCCTACACTTTTGAGACCATTTTATGCCTTTACTTCTACCAGGAGCTCACTGACCTTTATGCATGTGGGTTGTTATCCCAGAAAATTGCCCCTTTACTATGACATCCAATAATGACCAGTGCAAACACATTTCTACCATCTTTAACTGACAGTTCTATGTGCCAGAATGGCCACATCTTGTATCTTTCACGAGTCTCCCATTCTTTCAACAGGAACAGCAACTATTTGTATACCGAAAATGAAGTGTTGTTTTCTTGAATTTTACAACAGGAAACAGCAGCCCATACCTGAGCAAACACTTACCAACTTTCTTCTTCTTGCATTCCTCCAATGGAAAAGGCTTTCTAGAAATAGCATCTCTGACAGCCTCCCTTAGCTTCTTTTGTTCTTTACGATACTTCTTAGCAGCACTCTTCTGCTTGTACTGTTTATTCTTTAATTTATTGTCAAGTTTTATTTGACTAGTTCTCAGTAACTTGCGAAAACTTGGAACTCGCTTTGTGTTTTTTCTCTAGGAAACAAATAGAAAGCTACAAGTCACTGACATGTTAACAGCCTTTGCAAAATTTATTCCACTGTTTAAGATCTCTGAGCTCTTTTTTCTATCAGGACTGAACAATATGTTTCTTGCTAACACTATCATCAATTAACCTCAAATTTACACAACTGTGTTACATCTTTGAGAAGAGAGCAGTGTGACCAATGTTTTACAGAAACATTGACAACTTTTTTATTAAATCCTATGTCTATCACTTTTAGACACGTGGACACTTAAGGTATGGTACACAGCTTGTTAGGGCACAGTTCTTTGTGTGCTCCCAAGCACTCTGTTCTCTCCTCAGAGTGCTGCTGTTCCCCAGCACATGATAAAGTACCTCGGGGGAATTTAATGCCCAATGCCACAGCCTCGGGCAAATGTCCCTCCGCAGGACACCTCCCCAGGCTGAGCTTTGGCTTTCTCCTGCCTGAAACTCTCCCTGCCCAGCAGCTGCAGGACCTGGCGAGGCTGCCTGCTGCAAGGCTCACAACAGCAGCCGTACCAGAACAGGGGTCCAGAGCTCGGGGAGGCACCGTGTGCTGAGAAACCGGGCTCGGGGAAAACCTGCAGGCTCGGGTCAATACGTACGGCCCGTGCCAAACCTGCAAAGCACTCCCAAGGGTGCTCGGGATGGACATGGACACGGCAGGGATCACCTTACGAGGGGCACGGGAAGGCGAGGCTGTGCAGAGAAACTGGGCATCCAAGCGCTGTTAGGGGGGGACGTGTCCCTTTACAAAGGGGACAAGTGGCTGGATCAGTGTGGGGTTCCTCGAATCCTTAGCCCAGTTGGTTGGAGCATGGTGTTAACAACAGCAAGATTGTGGGATCACTCCGGGTACGGGCCAGTCACTAAAGAGTTGGGCTCCACGATCCTTGCGGGCCCTTCCAACCGAGAACATGCCGAGAATCTGTGAATCCGGAATTTTGCCAGCTCAACTTTAGCTTCCCTTTCTACGTTGGGTTATCAGGAGGGCGCTGAAAGGTCAGCGTTCGTCTCGGGGTGAGACGAGCCTGCACTGCGCCGCCGGCGCCCACCCAAAGCACCCACACCGCTCTGCCGTCCCCGGAGCCCCGGCGGTACCGGCCGCTACCAGCTCCCCGTCCCGCCCGCCTGTCCGTGAGCCCCGGGCTCCCTCCCCGCGCCGCCCGGCCCGCTCCCCTCACAGCCCCTACCGGCTTCATGGCGGCGGCCCGCGCGTGCTGCCCGCCGGCGGAAGCGCTCCCCGCAGGGCGGGGCCCGGCGCAGCCACAGCGGCCCCTGGCGGCGGAGGCCGAGCGCGCCCCCGGTGCCCGAGCGCGCACGGGGCGGGCCCGGCCCGCGGCAAGCCCCCAGGAACGGGAAAGAAGCACAGCCCGCAGCTGCTCTAAGTTTTATTTACACAGGAATTGTTGCTAGTGGTCTTAAAGGAAGGCTTGATCCTTCTATTTACAGTTATATACAGATTTATAGTTGAAAAGTAAGAAAACTGTACAAGATAACACAAAAATATAAGACAAATTGGATCCAATTAAAGTAGTGAATACATAAGTTAAGAAAAATCTGACATTTACATTTCAAATTGTAATGTTATGAGTAGCGTATATGTAGATTTTAAACCAGATAGCAACGCAAGTTACACCACACTAAATCTTTACCCCGATTATGCAGACTCTGCTTTTAAAACACCAGACAACTGGAAGCCTCCTGCACTTAAAAATACATAATGGTAATTTTTACTTGATTTCCAGAGGGATCAGTTACAAAAACCCACATGTAAGGAATTTATTTACATTAAATATTAGCAAAAAATGGATCAAGAGAGTGCAAGTGTTCCTCACCCGCAGTGCTATCCATTTTAAATTTGTCCCCTACAACCACAGGTTGTTGTACAGCATCTTCAAGAACAGGAAATCTTTGAAAATATTTGCCATGACACATACAGTATGACCTTATGTCTCACAGTTAAAAGATGTTAAAGAATTAAGTCTCACTAAACCAGATGCTTTTTGGATTTCAGTATTGCACACTAATAAAAAGATAGTTTCAAAAACAATTCTGTATCTGCATTATTCCCAAGTGTTAAAAGTGGCTGCTTCTTTGAGAACACAAAAGCCTTTAGATAACCTTGTCATTTTCTAGTGTTCACCATTACGTACAAGTATTTTTTAGTTGGAAATGGCCCAATAATATAAAACTTCTGGGGGCAAAACCCTTTCACAGAATACCCACTCCATTTACTCCACAATCAATACACCAAAACAAATGCTTAAACACCACTTGCTTTGAAAGCTATACAGTGAAAATAGCAGCCCTGTTCTTCCCACTGTTTAAAATTCAGATTATTTTTGCTCTAGGTTTGGGCACAATATGTCTACAGTTCCTGAGTTAATTACATTTGCCCAGACTGAACAATGAAGCTGCAACTTAAAAAAAACCAAACAAGTAAATAAGACAATACCCTTTCCCAAATTTTAACCACCTTGCACATAAACATAACAAACCATCTTATTTGGTCCTCATACTTGCAAATTGTTCATTTTGGAGGTAATGTTTGTACCAAAGCATGTGGCTTGGATAGCAGTTTTGGGGCCTTAAGATTTAGCATTTCCCTCATCCCCTCCAAAAAGTGCCTTTGTGGTATTTGTAAAAACAGTTATGCCTCAAAAATTTGTTTAAAGTACCAACAGAAGTTATTACAAATGTTTATTGCATTGAGCGGATTCTTTTAAAGTATTAAATATGAACTCCCCGCTTCTCAGTTTCATAGGTTTTAGTATTCTGTGTGAAATCAGATCTTCCCACGGCAAAAACTAATACTGGCAAAAGGGTGAAGATTTCATCAGTTCGTTACTCCACTGAGAGCTGTGTCTTTTTTCCATCTCATTTTCACATTTTCTATAGTGCTTTTTCCACATAGAAGTGATGTGAAGACTTCTTTGTCATCAAGTGGTTTTCCACGTTTCCAATACACCTCAACATTAGCTTTTCGGTGCTGGGCTATGGTTCTTGTCCCCTTCTTTGTTGTCCTTCATCAGTGAGGCAAACACCTGGAAAAGTAAATTATTTAATGAATATGAAGACTGCCAGTGTTATAATAATATCGATTTTAACCACCACAGTATTAGCATGGAGACTAATTTCTAGAATGAGACACTACGAAGGAAGTGCCCATTGCTCAGGAGTCAGACAAGCAGCTTAAATAACCACGAAGAGAAGTGCCCCATATATTCATGTGCTGGCATGTCTGATTTGATATATCATCTCCAAGAAACTCACCTGTGCCCATTTTTTGTTACTATTCTGCATCTGAATAGCTGCAATACAACTAAAAAGCTTTTCTGATGTAATATCTTCTGGAAGTTTTGTTAGAAACTGTGCTATATGAATAAAGTCCATCTGCAGGAGAATATCTTCATATAATCGAAGGATTCCTAATCCTGTCCTAAACAAAAATTCTTCTCCATCTCTACAGAAAACATCCCAGACACGACAGGCCAGATCAAGTGGTAATGACTTGCTGTAGAGTGTAAAAATCCTACAAATGAGTCAAAGACAAACAAAAAGGAAGAGTTATAACTTATTTCAGAAAAATGACAGGACAACTTCCTTTAAATCTCAGTTACATTAGTTCAGAGTAAGCAGATGACAAGTTATTTTATACATTCTTATTTTTTTCCCCTATTTCCATGATCCACAAGTCTCCAGTTCTTGAAGTCAGAACTTGTACTCTGAAACCCATCTCTTTTGATGCCACAGGAAATCCTCCATTTGAATGCCATCTCCTTCAGAAAGCTCTGGCTAAAGAAGTGACAAATCTCTTCATATTCAGAGTATAATACACATGTAAGAACTTTAGCAACAAAGATTACAACTGTGTAACTTAACCTTTCCCATTTAAGCCATACAGTTTAACAGCTCCATTCATCATTTGCTTCCTAAACTAAATCTAAAGCCACAACTAATCTCGATAGAGGACTGCATTCCACTAATGTACTTTTGATAAATTAATAGCTACATTTGTGATACATTTTTGAATTTGTTCACATTAAAATCACAGAAGTCTAATAATAATTCTAGATGAAGCTCATCCTTATGCACACAAACATATTCTGTTTTTGACAGCACTACCACACTTCAAGAGTGCCTGCACTACTGCCTTCCATTACAGACACACACAGAGCTTACTGCTCTCTGCTTTAGAACATTCCTTACTTCAAATTGTTCACTGTATTTTCAAGTTTATCCCTTTTCAAACCAGATCCAGAATTTCATCCTCCCTCTGCTTCAAAGTCTATTCCTATAGTCATGCTTCCCTTAGTAGCTGACCGTGCTCATTCCATCAAGTCACTTACAATCACAGTACACCATGCTACTACAGTGTAGTAGCCTCCTCTTCCCTACTTATGTCACACAACTGCAGCAACAAGAAAATAAACACACAGAACTCCTGTTTTTTAACTGAATACGTCCCTTTTAGTTAAGCTTGAAGACTGCCAGAGGAACTGCAGTTACACAAAACAGTTCATCATGATTTCACAAAACCTACTGAATGCCTTATTTATGCTTTATTTCCAGTGTTGAAAGACCTACAGCAAAATATAAAGTGTTCCAACAGTTCTAAGGTTAGGTTTTCTATGTTCTGTGAACTCACCAGTCTATCAAATATATGTCTGGAGTAAGACTGTATGATTTGAAATGAAGGAACAATTTAGGAAGATTTTCTTCGAAAAATACTTCAAAAGCTGCAAAGTATTTCAGCATCTGTAGGGATAGTAAAGCACATCATAAGCAGTCATCAAAAGAATGTTTGATTGTAAACCAACACAAACCCCACCAAGAACTGAAGATGTCAACACAGCACAATGTGATTCCTTAGGATAGGCAAAATAATTAAATGTTTCTAGAGGAGAAATCAAAACATGAGAATGAGTTCTATGGATAAGTACCTGGTATTCTCAGTTTTGTAATCACAGGTTAAAGTTCTCCATTATTCAATAGGACAAAAGGAAGTCATCAATAAAACAACTATGCTTCAAGTCAAAAGAACGTTAAGGTCCAAAACCAGAAAACTCTGTGCATACCATGCTGTGATCCACACGGAAAAAGGCCAGCTGGCATGGCTTGTTTAGAAGGTTAGCAAAGGCAATGAAAGCATCTGCCTCCTCCAGATTGAGAATGAGCACAGCAGCAATGAAGGACATCCCTTGTACCTTCAAGTGGGAAAAGCATCGGGCAAATATGGGTGAGTACGTTCAGTACATCTTACATCTTTGGAAATGGAAATATTGACAGTTTGCAATTTATCAAGTACCATTGTGTAACATTCCCAGATGAATAGAAACAATGTGCATAAATTATTTTTATGCATGCAATCAATTTGATTTCAGCAGTTCAGACACTCTGGGAGGTCTCATGATCACAAGTCCTCAGGACTTGAAATACAAGAAAGTTAAAACCACACAGGGTGAATGCAGAGCTCATGAGAAACAAAACTCGGCCTCAAGTTCATTGTTAAACTATGGGAAAAGCAGTCACGGAGAAAAACTTCACACATGGGACAGTTTAGACCTAGACAGATACTTTGGAACTGAGACAAAATTCTGTTTCAGAACAGTCAATACATATCTTTCCACTTGCCAAATCATATTTTTTCACATATATAAAATTACTTCTAGGTAGTTAGCTGCAATGCAAGTTTACATTTTTCCACCATAAACACTTTAGCCTGCAATAAAAGTGAAGAACGTGATTCTTGTAGTTAAGTGATGACCTAAATACCCATTATGCTAACAATAATTTTACCAATTTCAATTGTAATCATCTTTATTCCACTGTCTCTAAACATTCTAAACACTCTAAACATTCATCCTGCCTGTTCTCATTTTAAAAAACCCCACACACTCAGCATCTTAACCAACTACGGGAAAGAGTACTGATCTGCATCAGAAACAGTCAATCGGCTTTCCACTTCTGGGGGATAAATAGGTGTGGAAATAAGATTACATTACATTTACTGCCCTATTAACATTAAAAAATGTGATAAGAAATATCAAGACTAGCTATATTTCTAATGGAAAAGAGAAGACTTATCCATGAAAAATTATTTATTTGCCTTTTGAAACTCCACCTTAGGAACAAGCAGTCTCAGAACCTGCAGAGTTTGTAATCTCACTTAAAAAATATGGGAGAGTCTCCAAAAATGAGGTCACAGATGACAGAATTTAGGCCTAAAAACATTTGAACATGAAAAACCAACTAGTTATTTATGCAGAGTCCCAAGAATATCTGATTTAGAGAGGAAGACACACCCTGTGCTAAATAATGCTTTGTTGCATGAATGAGACTTAAAACTTCTCAAGTGTTTTTGAGCCCCAAAGCACTAGAGAAAGGATGTTCCTAGATACGCCCAGGGACAAAGAAGAAAAAAAATTCCTTCTCTTTATTATTGTTCATTATTTAAATGCTTCTGTAAGCTAATGCCATTCAGAGAGATGTTAGGTTTAGTTGGCTTGTTCAGGGGTTTTTGATAGTCTTTTAATGTTTTTGGGGGGTTTTTTTTGCTTGATTTTAAACACATTTTTATGAACATTTGCTGAAAACTGTCTTATCTTCACTGAATTCAGAGGGAGTGATTATTCTGTGTCAGCAAGACACTAAGAAGGAATTTCTGGATTTTAGGATGTGCAGTAGTGAAGCAGGGAGTATCACTATGGTAATTGCAACAGGGGAAGCAAGTAAGACAGAACAAGTGAGGTGCCAACTGGAAGTCCAGTAACATCTAATGTGTTTTTCCCCTGTGGATACTCTGTCAGAACTATAATGTCTTATGAACACACCCATTGAAAATTTTCCATGCAATCCAGATACCCAACACTGACATTCAGTACATTTTCAGCTATTTAATTGTCTCTAAGAACTACCATCATTACGACTGCTATGAAATAACTGCCAAAGTTTAATTTAAGTGCTAGTAGCATAACGTTTAGAACACCTAGTTATTTAATATACTTTAATACATGACATCTTAAGCTTATTTGTCATGTTCTAAACATTTTACAGCAAATACTTACATATCCCACGTCTGGTCTGTAACATGTATACGCTCCTAAGACACTATGCAGGAGATCATGATAAGGACCACCCTAGTAAGAGGAGAGGGTAGAAGGAGAAAAGAATATTTTCAAAAAAATACAGGAAAGAAACAAGCTGATATTTTTAAGATGCAAGTAAGCCAGTGAATTGTTGCTTTATTCATATATAGAATAATATCTTTTTTTACTCCAAGCATTGCCACAAATGCTTTTGAGATGTTAAAAGAAAGTAATAATAATCCTATGAAATAATTCAGCAGAAATCAGTAGTATAATAGAAAATGAGGATATCTGATACAGATGCAAGGTTTGTCTTTCCTTTTCAGAGACAATGGATATTTTAATTCTTAGTAGCACAAGTTACTGTATAATGATATTGCATGTTGTTTTATATACAGGTATGCACATATTATAGCTATATAAAGATCATAAAGCCTGAAAAGGTGTACCTTTTGAGGCTATCAGAATGCATCAAGATTTCTGTAGCAGTGAGAATACTCTCATTTCTGCCTGTAGTTTCATAATCATTAATAGGAATCTCATACAATTTTTCAAGGAGGAAAAAACTCATAGTCCATCACTAAGTGTCCCTACTTCATTCTCATTTAAGAACATTTAAAAAGTCCAAACAACATCTAAAAACTATTCCATATTTGGCCAGTTATGTTTCTTGTTTAACTATGAAGAATTTTAAAGCTGTCATAACTAAAGTTAAAGGCATCTCACCTTCTGGAAAATATACAGGGATGGAAATGTGCGTGATATATCCAACTTAATTAGCTCCAGACTGGCCTCACGATCAGCAACAGATGCACCTGCATCTGCAAGCAAAACCAACATTTATTAAAACTGATACATTCTACAAACTTCAGAACAAAACTCCTGTAGGCACATAAAGATAAGGAAGGCAGCATTCACCCAAGAACCTCCAGAAGAAATTCTGCTAGCCCTTGAATTATCTCTGTCCAATCCTCTTCACAGAGACATGATAAAAACACTAGTGATAATCTGGGAAAAAAGATAGGTAGCACTTGGGGAAAAGGCTCTTTCAGAGGGCTTAAATCAGACAAGATTTCCAACTGGAAAGCAGAAGATGACAATTTGATGAACAGATTAAACAGAACCTACTCTGCTGAAGCTTGGAAAGCAGCATTTCATTCCAGTCTTCCTAAAATTATGATAGTTGGTCTTCCAGACTTTGCTACCAAAGATTAGTAATAAGCAGTGTCAGCTTGCTTGCTTTTCAGAGATGAAAAGTCTATAACTCGTAAGTTTTCCCTTATTACTACATTTCCCAGGACATCTGGCACAATTAAAACAGCTCCTTCTCCCTTCATTCCCATCCAGAACTATTACCTCTCAAAAAACCAGATTACCTAAGCTTTTCCCCACAGACAGCCCACACCCCCACAACAAAAGAACAAGCAAACCACCACCCCAGAGACCAAGGGGCACTGCAAAAATGTTTTCCAAGGATAAGCATATTTACAGTCATGTACACACAGAATTTTTTATACGTTGTTTGTCTCAAGACAACCTTCTGATGAGTCACAGGGCTATCCCTAAGGAAGAACTGAATAATTTACAGTCGAAGTAGGCAATTAGTCAGGACTGGCTATGGCAAGTGCAAATAACTGAAGTAATGGAAAAGACACTATCACAGGGCAGCATTTTAAAAATTATCAGTCAAGAGCACAAAGAGTTAACCTTTATAACAAGGGCACATCCAACATTAAAAACATCACTGATACTATTTTTAACAGAAAGAACATCCACAGGAGACAGCAATATGCCAATGAAAAAACTGCATTCTACAAAAGAGTGCTAACATCCCCACTTAATAGATTTGAGAGGAAAGGCCATCTGGGCAGGCAAGGAAATACATGTGGGATCTGAAATGTGTCATGTTTTGTATTTTTCATCTTTCTGTTTCAGAACCAAAAAATAGAGGATATTCTTTTTTCTTTCCCAAAATCATGGAAGGGATACCAACTAAGGAGAACCCATCTAAGAAGAGCTAAGCAAGAGCATGTATTGTAATTGAGTTTCCTATTTCTTATTTTTGTATTTCATCTAATATTTTCATGAGTCATGATATTTCAGAGGAAACGTCAATTTAAAAGTAGCACATGCAATATTTTCATCTGTCTTTTATTGATACAGTAAGTACTGCCAAGCTCCTCACTCACTGACTTGTTATAAGACAGCAAACACTTGAGTAGGAAATGACTTTGAGAACTTTTAACAAGTATTCTTAATGCTGAAGTTGCAGAGGAACTTGTGAGACTTCCTGGGTTTGCAGAAGAGAATAGGAGGTTGTTGAGCACTCAGGAGATCTCACCTTCTATGTCATTCTCAGAACTTGTCTCACTGAAGCTTTTCCATCGTTCCTTAGCTCTTGACAAGAAGATTTCATAAAGTTCTACAAGAAAGCAAAACAAAACCAATAACCAAAAAGGAAGTAGTAAGAAAAGCACCCATCCAAGACAAAAGCATGCTAAGCACTCTTGGCTTTGGTTATTTGGTTTCATCACTGTGGGCAGGATTAGAGTCTATTAGATGGTTACCACTCTACAGAGTTTTATAGTGTGCACTGTATTGTGCTTTCTGCTGTGAACATGCAAATTATGACAGGGAAATCATGCCTTACATAATTCAGGTTTGTATTTTTGTGAATAGAATGCTTACAATTCATCAATCATTAGTTATAAAATAAAGCAATTCCCCTTTTCACCCCCTTAAGAAAGCAAAGCTACAAATTCTCAGTTTTAAACATAAAAATTATTTTCTGGGGGGAAGCACTACCTTAATTCTTAAAATACTAAATGTATTTGTAAGCAGGTTTTGAACCTTGTTTCCATAATTTATGACGCTATGATGTCTAATTGTAAAACACAATTGTTCCTACCCTGGCAAAATACCTTCAGAACCTTCAGGAAGAAATATACCCTGATTTTTATATATTTTTTTAAACAAAAGTTTACATTTTTCTTTGAAAATAATCAACTTAATTTAACATCAACATGTGATCTGTTAGGAACATACCAGGAGTGATGTTTAATTCATTTCCCACAGCTAGACTCCAAACCTTCCCACGTACACTTGGGGGCAATCCTTGCCACCACAGCTCTCGAACTCTTCGGGTAGCACGCCTGATATACAGAAGCAGGGAGAAGAAAAAAAAGGCACATATTGCACATCTTGTGTTCTAAAATCCCTGGGCAATTTACAAGCAAAATAACTCCTGTTTACCAAATCAATATTCAAAGATCTCTGTTGATGCTAAAGCCCCATTAAACACCCCCAAACATCCAGCTCCCAGAAAGCACATTTCATGTTGCTCTAGTGCTCACACTATATCATGGCAACAAAAACTGACTTCTTGACAACACAGAAAAGGAAAATAAGGTATGTGGGTCCTCAGTTTCCAGAGGAGAAACAAGCCACGCTTGCCTCATTTATACAGCAGAACTTTACTTACATGCCTTCCCAGTTAGGTAGTATTTCATTGACCCAAATCACCATAGCACTAGCGATATTCTCTTCTTGCTTGAAACGCTCTCTCATTATTTTTTTCCTTTTATGTGCTTCTTTAATTTCTGTTAGGCATAACATGTTAATAATTCTGTATTAGTGTATACAATTAGGTAAATTATTCAGCTACTACCCAAATATTTAGATGTCTAAAAGATCGAGGGTAAATTACAGTTGCATGTACTATTTCTGTTGGTTGTAGGTGTATTTCTCTGGACATTTTTTAATTTAAGCTAAGTTGTTCAAATACAGTGATTTACACAAGCAAAAATCAGGCTGTAAAACTCAGATAATTCTCTTCTGCAGTACACAGGATAACTAATAAGCAAGCACATCATCAGCGCTGTTTTTCCTCTCATGATTTGCATACCATATTTTATCTGAACCTTATTTATTCATTAGGCTAATCAGCAATATTTATGGATAATTTTATTATTTAAAAGTGCAATTCTACATCCATTTTAAAACTATTCAAATTTTACTGAAGCTTCCACCTAAAAGGATTCTGTATTTTCTTTTCTGGAAACAGGACCTAAAGACCTAAGACAAAGTCACAATGCTGAACAAGAGAACGATGTCCTGCCTTCTGTTAAAAAAGATAATTTGCAGATTCCTGTTATTAAAAGGCTAAAAGAAGGACAGACCAGTGCTCTCCTGACATCACTTAGAACCACTGTGAAATTGCAAGACACTTTCTATTTAAGCATGCATTGGTCACATCAAGAGAGTAAACATGCCCTCCCTGGTAAACAGATATGGCTGACCAGCTTCATCAAGGTTTTGCTGAAGCTTTGAGTGTGTAGCAACAGTTAATATACCAGGGCACACACATGAAAACACCACACATGGCTGAACCTCCAAAGACGCTGTTACTAAAGAACACAGACCACAGATCACAACTTACAAGATACACACCACAAGAGCAGAGTGAAATGCATTGTCAAATGCCTTGGATTTCTGATTGCATCTTTCAAAGTTGCCACGGATCCATAGAGGATCAATCAGTTCACAAGCTTGTATCTCTGACAATAGCCCAAGTAAAACATGCAGCAGCACAGATTCTTAAAATAGCTTATTCCCTAAATACTAGACACAAAACTACAAAAGTCCTTTCAACAACTATTCATAGATTGACACAGTACCAGATGCTACATATCTGTTTTTTAAATTAGTCATGTCTAGTGGGAATAAGAAGGTTCACACAGGTACAGCTGATTGGAAAATAACCCCAAAGTTTTCATCTCTCTTCACACTGGAATTGATCTGAAATTCTTAAGAAACCAGATCTTTATGCAGTCAGCTTTATTATACTTTGGCTCTTAGTAGTAACTGCAGCAACACAGCTTGCAAAAAGAGTCCAAGCATCCAGAAAGTTTCTAGGTGACCACGCTACACAAGCATCTTAAAAAAAATTAAGTTTTTCCTTAAAAGGTAAATGAAAGGTTAAGTTGCATTCAGAACCTAGCTACATTCATTGTAGCAGAATAACAATTTGATAACTGAGTTCTGTTTTAAACTGCATGCTCCTATGCACCAGAGAATAGCCCAGATGTTAAACAAGAGGTTCTTTAATGTACCCACTTGCCTACAAGCCAGGATTTACTTTATTTTTGCAGCAGAGTTCAGAGGAATTACACTGATTGTTGGCAGTTGACATACCTCGTTTTTTTGCTTCTGCCACCATCTCGTCGTATTCTTGTCGATGACGTAAAGCCTCCTCCACTGATTTGGCAGGAAGATTTCTGAAAACAAGTTGTTCCTGAATTCAATACACACAAAGGACATTCTGGACCATTTCAGAACAGGATTAAATTCGGTTTCTCTCAAAGGTGAGCTTTGGGGTTGCCATACTGCCGTGTTCCAGTAACACCTGTAGAGAACTACTAGATGTTTGCTGCTCCTGTTTTTTAGTTCTCCTAGAGCTTCCCCCAAAGCAAGGTTATTAAATTTGTGGAACACCTGGAATGATGCTCAAGTAAGTGACAAAAGGAAAATGCTGATATACCATACAGGTATTTATTCCAATGCATTTCTGCCCACATGTATTTTAATTGTATGTTCATATGAAATCTATGATGATGTATTTTCAATAAAAGGTAAAGGTTTTTATTCACTGTAGTTAACCCTTTCAAATTCTCACAAAAGAAGGTAAGTTTGCCAAAGGAAGAAAGGATAGATCACCACTAATATCAGAGCTACAGCTAAGGAAGCTTGGTGCAGTCTAAAAGTTCATCAGATAAAAATGTGTTTGCTTTTTGGCTGCATAATGATCCCCTAATTGCCAAACACTTCCTCTTAACCAAGGAGACTCACTTCAAAGCAAATTAAAACACAGTGTTTGGTCTCAGCCGCTTACCTAATCTCTAGTCTACTTTGGTCCAAAATAAATACAAAACAGTTTTGTCATTTTGATATAAAAAAAGTTTTCTGTCTCCTCTCACACAAGCAGACAAAATCACTTATTAGTATTTTCAATGAAAGCGAGAGCAGAATATATTTTCAAAGGTTAGACTGTGGCAACACACTATATGCTTGCAATGGCACTCCAATTTAAAACAAGTGTCATTTGTAAAAGGCATATTTACCCTAACTTATGAATTGTAGTACTATGAAAGTAAAGGAAAACATCAGCCATCCAGTTATTGCATATCTTACCCTCTGCCACACAGTAAAAGAAATAATGCATTTATGAAAACAAATACTCATAGTAATCTGTAATTCCATTCGGAATTTGTCTGTTTTAGCATGGAATGAGTTTATATACTCCCAGAGAGACTATCCAAAGAAACACTAATATGTTTTATTTTGCATTTCCTAATTGGAAGTGATTAGAGCCAACATTTAACAGTGCCATCACAAGCTTTTTCGTGGTGCAATTTGAAAACGTTGCTCCATTTGTTTTCCTCAAGCTCGTGTTCTCAGTCAGCAGGTCCTTTCTCTTTCCTTCACATTGCTGAAGACTGTATAGCTGAAAATACTGACCAATTTATTACCCATTTTTCGTTACTACTCCTATTTGTACTTTATGTGCGTTTTGTTACATCTGCATCTGCTGTTTCCCTGCCTCCAGCTGCACTTTCAGGTATTACCTACCTACTATGTTTTTAAGTTTCCAAAACGGGGGAAGGGAGGGTAAGGGAGAAGAAAGTGCACACTGAGAAAGCAGTGAAGAAATCAATCAAGAAAATTCCTGAAGACTTTGAGGATGCCCAGATCACAGTCACAGACAGCTGTGAGACACAGGAGATTGCAGACTGGTGCCTCCATTACAGTGAGAAAGAATTCCTCATACAGACTGTGATACACCTAAAGGCCCTTCTGGAAGTATTTGTGAGGCTATTATTATGTAGGACAGAAAAATCCAACGATTCTTTCATGTAAGACTTGTGAATTTTAGCTCATCAGAAATGTATCTAAAATTCAGTCCTTCAGTTGCACAGCAGAGTCATACTTACGCTGGTCGATCTTCCAGAATCAAAGCAGTGGTTGAAAGTGGTTCAAACTCAATATTTTTACGTCTCGCTGATGGGGGTGGAGGTTTATACATTCTTCCTGTCCGTGCTTCATACTCCTAAACAACATTATTGATAAAAATTAAATTTCAACTTTCAGCCTCACTCCAAATTAGTAAGCATGATATTACTTAGTGCATAAATAATTTCATATTAAATATTTTAACATTACTTAATAAGACAGCAAGCAGCAAACACAAGTTGAAATTGCTGATAGCAAAAGTGCAGCTTTCCAGGACTGCTAAGTAAAGATGAATGAGAAAGCAGTTTCTTGTATCAACTTAATCTTTGATCTGTTCTAGTTGAGTATTTCAACTGAGCATCCCAGGATCAGGTAGTAAAGAAATCTGCATAATCTACCCAGCCTAGCTAGTGCACAAGTATATTTGAGTAATATGTGAAGTTGAAAATAAAAAAACCCACCACTAACAACAAAGACCACTAACCAAGAACATGTGTCTCTTTCCATTTCTTCCTCTGGATTCCAGTCCCCCTTAAGATCTAGTACACCTCACATTCCTGAGGCCTTTAACAACCCATCACACCCACATTAACCAGAACCACCTACACTATACTCACTGACAATATACCAGTATTTATCATTACAAGTCTGTTTCATATAATTTCCTTCCTCTGAGGTTAAAACATGCAATGTACTTAGAAAGAAACATTTAACTGCCTCCAATACACACAAGATTCTGAGGAAGAAAGAATTCTAATCCTTTTACCACAACAGCAACTCAACAAAACAGAAATACAACACAATCCTTAGAAAAAAAGCTAAACAGAGCCAGATGAAAACCTTAAATCTCACATCCCCTTCTTTAAATTTAAACAAAAAATTTACTGCCAAGTTAATGGAATAATATGCATCAGCACCATTCAGCACATTGAAACAAGTATCTTTAACAACCAGACACAGGATTGGTAGAGTTCTGTTGTAATTTACATCAGCACAAGAAAAATAAAAAACTGAATGCTTACCATTTGAATGAATACATATATTCTCAAGCTTAAAATGATTTTAAAATTTTATTCCACTTAAAAACAGAAACAACACCAGTACTCCTGTCATGCTGTATGCCTCAGGACACTCCAGTACATTTGTAAATTAGGAATGTATCCTGTGATAACACCCAGAGATCAGCATCTAAGCTGCAGTACAATAGCAATGCCATCCCTCTTATTCCTGGTAGAAGTTCTGATTTACTTCCATATTCTCCTTTGTGACAAAAGTCACCAAGTTCATTTAGTGGTCAGAAATGAGGAAGCTCAAACATCAGCAACCTTTTCAACATCTCTACAAATCTAATTTGTATGCAAGTTTTTTAAAAAAAAGGAAAAAAATATTAAAGAAAGCACTGCAAGATGTATATCAGAAATGAAGCTGCTCTTACCTTTTTTAATACAAGCAATACATGTGAACAATGCTAGTGCTTCTGGCTATCACCTGTGCTAAGAACTGATACACTATTTCCAAGGCAACAGAGAAAGAAAAAAACAAAAATTAAAAATTCTTCAACAGAGATTTTCACAAACGGCAGGACTCATCATCCAACCATGTTTCTGATGTTACACATCATGAACAGTTGGGTTTTGTAAAAAGAGATCATATGGGCAGAGAAGGAAAACTGTAAGTGTTACTAGAAAGAGTCAAAACAGAGACCAAAATCGCCTCAGGCTCAAACTGTCATGGATGCACATTCCCCAAACTGAAATACATTATAAAGTATCAGAACCTTACAAAGGAAGATGCTTTTTCCTCAAGAAGCCTGTGGTCTAGGAAACTTATTTGAAGATCAGATCCCACAGCTATCAGATGTGTAGAGAACTTATGCAGATAAAGTATCCATTTTTTTCTGGAATACTTTATGTGACTACAAGTAAAGAACCCAATATCCTTAACTGTGCATTTGATGCAGAATCTAAAAAGCTTGAGCTGACATAAAACTTCACTTTGAAAGATGTGAGCTAGTACTCTCCCATAACAAGATAAAATACAATTTAAAGTCAAATGTCTTATCAAATGCTTAACATGCAGGGCATGTGCCAGAATATGGAACAGTCAACAGCTAAGATCCAAGACTATGTAAAACCTGTATATGTTAAAAAAAATTATTTTGGAAGTGTCACATGCGTGGTGACACTTCACAAGCTTAGAGAAGATAATTAAAAAAAATATTTATTGCAACATATCAGGCATTTATTGAAAATTCCAGAACACTTCATAATTCCAAAATAAACAAATTTCAGCCTTAATAAAAAGTTGTCTTCTTACTACATATCTTCTTACTAAGTCTGGAACTGCATCCTCTTATCCACTGCCAATAATTAACTTGGTAAGAAGCTAAAAGCATGTTTTTCCTGAAAAGCACTGTGACAATATACTTAAGAGTACTTTGATATGTGGAGTTACTTGCATTTCTGGTATTTATTTCTGCAGAGATACAGATAAGCCTATTAAACTACAGACAGGTAACTGGGGCTAGGAAAACATCTTTTGCTTATAAACTGCATTTGTTTAAGAAGATAAAGATATCTCAAATAGTATCTTCTTAAAACAAAACAACAAAAAACCCCACCCAAAAACCAGAAACCCAAACAACCCCACCCCCTACCACCACAGCAAAGAACACCAAAAAATGCCCTGGTGTTCTAAATAATAATTTTAAAAAAGTAAATAAACCCACAGAGGTCTCTATTGCTTGCACCTTTTTGTTACCCACAGGGAAAACATGCAAGTCTGAAGTTTGATTCATCCTTCTGCTGCAGTACCATAAAGGACAGTCAGACCATTGAGAGTAATTGTCAATACTCTAAACAGTACTGGATGGCTCTGTGTAACATACAAGTAACTGCTCATAGCTTCCTCTTCCAATACTTGAGCCAACGACCTTACAGAAAGGAAAACCAGCTGCATTGCAGCATTCCAAAAGCATTAGTAGACCTGAAGTAGGGTATGCTTGTGGGGATAAAGTATTAGCTAAGTGTGAACACAGGGATTCAGTGTTAGAGGACAAACTTGCATCTACAGAGCCCAAACTATACAGCTGTAAAGGAATAAATACCAGCCATAAAATTCAACATGAATCTGGAATTAACTTTCATCTATTGATGATGCAACAACAAAAGCTGAACTCCTGGGAATGAGTGAGAAAAGCCTTTTGTTACAAGGACTATGGAAGTTCTCACAGTACCAATTATACAGACAAACACCACACATCCAATTATGTTGTAGGTATGCTGGAGGAGAAAGGCATCTGATGTGTAGAGAATTTATGCAACACTGAATAAACTTTCCCTATCTTAAGGATTGCCTCTATTTAAAGTAGATGTTAAGGCATACTAATACTCCAATTAAGCATCCTGTGTATGAGTTTCTTCTAACATGCTTTCTCCTCTCTAATGCTAAGTCTGATCCTAAAACAGATTTTATTCAATCAACTGTGACTTCTGCTGACGAAACAGAATGTGGATTGCCATATATTGTGCAAATGGTTTTAAACCTCTCTCCCTTCTACACACATGTAACAGGAGCAAATGGGTCTATGAAACATCTACATGATTATTTTCATAATGATGTACAGCTAACTAGATATATCATCAGAAGGATTATATACCTTCATTTGAATCAGGGTTAATCATCCAAGAATAGAAGCATTAATAGAATCACCTAGGAGTGCATCCATGTAAGAAGAATTTCTGCTAATGAATCATCCTACATCAGCATGCAAGTTGCCTCCAGGTTAAATGTTAAAATTGCTGAACTAGCACTGGCTACAAGGTGATTATAAACAAAGAAGTGTTTATAGCAAGAGTAGATGTCACTGAAAACTTCTGTGAGTCATAAAGTAGACATTTTCCCAGATATAAGAAATCCAGATGCTGTCAGGACAGGCAGAACAGTACATTCTCACCTAATTTGCAGGTGAAATAGAAAGAACAGATGTATTGATGGAGAAGAAAATACTAATCTTCACACAGTACAAAAGGACAACCAAACAGACACTTAAGAGTTTCTAGGTCAATCTTCCAAAGTTAATGCCATCCACTTTCAATTCTTTGTTTGCTGTATTTTTTCCTCAATTGGATATTTAATAAGGTGCATCAAATTTCATCTTCTTTTGTTTACAAGAAGCCACCAGCTCTGGGCCCAATAAAGACATGCAGAGAGTGGCCAGGCCATGTAATGTGAACCACAGGCACCAGAATCAACCAGCAGTTATAGGACTGCTCTGTTTCACAGTTCCACAGAACTAAAAAGCCAATCTGTACTATTCATGTTTAACAGAGTGCAGAATTACATTAAAAAGTTTAGAAAGTAACGGGCATGTGCAATTTCAGAAGGATCCAGTCAGAAGGATGTAAAATGTAACAAAAGTTGCAATAGCTACGCTTTTCCAGTTTTCCAATTTCACATTGGAAATAGTGATTAAAAGCATCTGGAGTTCTTAAGTGCCACTGCTAATAGCTCGTGTGGCTCAGTGACAGAAAGAAGACTCTAGTGTATCCATTTTCAAATTTAATATGGTGTTCAAAAATATTACAAATTAAACCTTTCAAAAACTTTTACCATTAAGCAATGAGGCACAGCAAACATAGAAAGTAAATTACTGCAAAGCTCTATGATTACCTATTTCTTGCTATTCAAGAACATGCAATATAAACAATAAACAATAATACTCTATCACTTCAAGTTATTAGTAAGATTCACATGTGAAACTTGTTTCTCTTGCTAATGGTTTTTAATGAGTTGATGGTTAGTGCCATAAAATATTCATGCTACTGTGAAGATGTGATGTTTGTACTATTTTAATGAGTGCTACACAGTCCCATGCATGGCATCAAATACAACTACAAAAAGTATATATTAAATTTCATACCCCTGTGTTTAATAGACTGAGAGCAGATATTGACGCAAGACTGCCAGAACTGTCATCCTAATAAGAAAAACAGAAGCAGAGCCTTAGTGAATAAATTAAGGAAAAGATCATTACAAAACAGCAACATGCAAGCCAAAATTTAAATTCACATGTATTTATCTTGTATGTTTGAAAAAACATGGACATGTCCCTCCTCCTTTTCCAGCCGTCAAAACAGACACATACAAAGACTTCCCACTTGTGCAAGATCTGTACAGACATGGACTGGATTGTTTTTCTGGTTTAATTGATGTTCTATATTTTCAGTAATCAGCCCCTTTGCCCAAAAGGAGATTTTTTCCATGGTGCTTCTCAGATGCATGACAAAGGCAGTCCCTGATACACTCTGTGTCTCCCTAGTACACACCACTCACAGACATCAGACTGACTTAACCACAGCCTTGGAAGGTACATGCTGTTAGAAAGGAAAAATAAAACATTGTCCCCTGCAATGTTATCATTGCTATTTCTAAACTGAAAGCTCAAAAGTGGCCTATACCTCAGCCTTGCTGGTGATAACAGAGATGTATTTGTAATGCTTTGAGCAACAGTCAGTTCCATTATAAATAAGATTCTAAGCACCACTCAAGCAGCAAGGCAATCAGGTATAAAAGCAAGCCCAGCTACAGGAGGCCCTGTACAACCACAGCTCTGCACATTTCCAGCCAAAAGTCAAAGCTGGTTTTATAATGGAAAGATAAGCCAAGCTAAAAGATGAGGTGTAGGGGAGGTGACAAACAAAGCCCACTGCTTTTAAGCCTTGAATTACAGTGCCTGGAAGAAAGAAAATAAGGTTTTTATCACAAATTCAATGGAACGTATCTGCACAGTTCAGAATAACAGAAACCATTTTAAAGGCTTTCTTCTCCCTTGCCATACTATTTTTCCTTTTCAGTACTGACATACCATGCCAGCCTTGGAAGGATAAGATTTATATTAAAACAAACCAACAAAAAACCCCCATAATCTTACACTTAAAATAAATGTCCATGAAAGACAGCAGATTTACCACCTGAACCTATCCTGTTGGAATTTGATACAGCCTGCCTAGATGATGATTTTGCTTCCTTAGCACCTCAAGTTCAACAACATGTCTGCTTAACCTGCAGATGTTCAGTTCTTTGAAAGAAGAAAAAAATCCTACGTATCATGCTTAGCTATAGAAATTCAAAGGCCCAATAGAAGGAGAGGGATCCCACAAAGAGAGGATCCAGAAGACCAAAAAATAAAATATCATGTCCCACCAAATCAAAGTAAAATAAGTTCTATAGTTTTTATTACCTCAATTTATATTATTTGTTTCCTCCAAATCCAGCAACTTTCAGGAGCAGAAATGAAAATACACACCTATGTATGCCTATGCTTTCCTTTTCAAGCCTTAGGAAGAGAACAGTTGCTTCAATACCCTTTGTAGTTGCTCTTAAAGACTTTGTTTTTTTAAAAAAAAAGCAATCAGAAGAATTCACATCAGCAGATTCAATACTTCCATGTTGTTTCCAAAACACTGATCCCATCCCCCCTCGTAAGGTGCTCCCCTGAAAATGCATTTGTGCCACCAACATAGCACTAATATCCTATGTTGTTCTCTTTAAGGAAGTTCTCTTTCAGGTGTTACACTACTCCCAAGGCAGTAGGAGCTGAACTGTATTTTATGCCCTTTATACAAAACAAAAGAAAACATCTGTCACCCTGAGGTCCTATCAGTTTCACTACCATTTTACAGACAAGATAATCACTGAAGAAATCTAAAACACTGGGGAATGTCTATGGTTCACTGCTAGAATAGATATTTTACTGACTACACATGTGATAATTGAATGATGTGGGACATTTCTCAAGAATCTGAACTGCTACAGCATCTACAAAGAAAACCATCCTGGCCTTCTCACTGCTTCTGGTAGGGCAAATTGTTCAGGTGTTACAGGTTCCTTCTAAGACGCAATAGCCCCATTTATTATCTGTCCCTGTTTCAAGGCAGTTTGTTACCAATGTATTTCTACTCTGTAGCTGGCAAACAGTCTTGCCTTTCTTTTTTCTCCAGTAGTAGTGCAAGGTGAGCCAACATGACCTCTAAATAACAATCTGCTTAAGAACCACTCCTACAAAAAAGCATTCAACAGCTTCTCTGAGACAGTCAGTCCCTGCGTTTGTTTACGAACGCACATACACATTCTATAAGCATTAAGAGCTTTGTGCACTTTTAAACTCTAACAACCAAGATTGGAGGGAAGAGTTAATATTGCAAGCCAAAATGCTTGAGTCATAAGAAAACTGATTTAAAACACATCTGTTCCTCTGAAGAGAAGCCTCTGAAGCCTTGTCCCTGGGAGACCATGGGAATTCTGCTGAATCAATGACTGCAATTTGTCCATTAGATCTCAGACTGGAGATAACGACATTGGAAAAATATTCAAGTGAAGACACGTTTTTTTAGCCCTCAAGTATTTCTTTTTTGTAAAGATTTCAGAGCCACCCCAATGTATTTTCAAAGGTTAAATGTACAAGAGTGACCCAGTCAAAGCTAGTACTTAATGGACTGTCTAAGATTAAAACCTTCAATTTTGTACACAAGGTGACAGCTATTGGAAAAAATGGCTCCACTTCTGAATAAGCAATCATTTCTAAAATCACTGCAAGCTTTTAATGGTGTGGCAGATTTAAGTAGAAAAGCTTTTTTTTTTCCACTTCATTTAGGGCTGCCACTGAGAGAAACATTATTAAAACTACTGATAAAGCGAATTTGGTGTATTTTTTGCTTGTTTTTTATTTTGCAATGTGTAATTGCATATTTTGAGTTTACTTTAATTCAGACGTATTATGAAAAAACCCACCATACTGCTTTAAACACATTAATAAAAAGTATGCAAGCCTGCTTTAATAAAATAAGTTCAACTTAATGACTTGATATTCAGAAAAATTTTTATCATAGATTAAAAGCTCTTTTCTTTAACTGTAAGCACCAAAATTGAGCTTGCATTTTTAAACAGAACTTGGACTTTAGTCAATACATTCCAAAATGTTATATATCAGCCCACAAGTCTGTTTCTGTTTTAAATGCTTCTGCATTAAAATATTTCAACAGTTTAATTTAAAGCAGATTTCTGTACAGACTGAAAAGAATTTACCAAACTGATCATTAATGACAACATGCTTCTTATAATAGCTAGTTATATTAGCTGCAGTTCATGAAAAAAGGCACACTTCCTAAAACCATCAAATGCATTTGACATTTGCAGTCCTGGGGAGTTGTTTTCCCTTTTCAAAAAAAAAAAAAAAACGGCGAAGGAAAGAAGCCCAGAGGAAGGAGATGTCCAGCAAAAGAGTTGGCCTCAATCACATCCTGCTTGGGCAGCTCTAAATCCAAGGAGAGATGAGCGTGCCAGCAGCTGTGAGTGGGGAGATGCAGCTGCCAAGAACTTTCAACCTCTGACCCAGTTTGAGTGAGCGCATCTCGCCCGAGGCAGCGCAGCTGCACGGACTGTGCAGGCAAACCCCGCCGGCTGCTGTGCCACAACAACATTCATCATCTTCTACACGGGCTAAGAGGCTTGCAAAGAAATTATTCACAATAATGTTCATTTGGCAGTCTCTTGAAGGCACAGCTGGTTGGCATGGTCATCTGAAAAATGTCTGAAACAGTATCCCCAATTAAGTTTCCAGATTTTCTTGGAGGTTATTCAAGATATTACAAGCACTACCTGACTTCTCTTGAGAGGCACATACAGCAGTGTCTAGTTGATAGACAGCGACTGAGAGCCACAAGCATTCATTTAAATGTAATCAGCAATTTACTACATCATCCTTACCACAACAAAAAGAGCAAAGGAGGCTTCCTTCAGCCAGGATGGAAAAGGGGCACATAAGCCCTACCAGTCTTTTGGCTATAAATCTACAATGATGCAATTTTCCTCAGTTTTACTAATAGGAGAATACTTCATGCTTCATGATATTGCCATAAAACTTTGATGTAAGTATTATCCTTATCCAAAAGATTTCCTCCTCCTATTAATTGCAAAGTTTTTCCTGTTGTGAGTTAATTTTTCTTGCAACAGAGCTTCTTAAGACCTCATCTTTTACACGCAGGATGCTGACTCATTACCGAGTTTCCTTAATAAAGGGTTTATTTGCACCCTCCCAAAGCTGGCCACTGCCATCAGTAAAGTGAAAGGACCATGTTCAACCATGAAAAATAATGTTCAGGAATGGCAAGATTTGTGGCTAATAATAAACTACCATAAACTCCCTCACAGGCAGCTTTCTTACCTTCTCGTAGTCTTACACCTAAGACTACACTTTACAAAAGCTGGCTAACAAGGAGTAACCATGGTCCTGACCACAAAGAACTAGAAAACTTGGGGGCAAAATGCGGGGTTTCTGTTTCAATCATATTTGATCCCTCCACTCCAGTTTAGAAAGGGGAAGTGCAAGTTTGGAGAGACATTCCATGCAGGTTATGAAATAACCCGACAGGTTCACAGAATTGCATGTGAACAAAACACATTAAGCTTTAATCATATCTGTCAACTTCTTGAAGGCCTTATATTCTTTTCACTCACATTTCCCACCTAGTGAGGAATCAGTCTAGAGACTCCAGTCAGCCATTTGAAGTGAAGATGCTATTCCCCATTGATATTCAATAACCAAGTGTGCCTACATTCATTCTAACCCATCAGCAGCTTACATTTTTTAAGAAACCACAGTCTTTTCTTCAAGGGCATATGCACAAGGAGTAACATAGCAAATTTTAAACACACATGCAAGACATTTGACATATGCTAATTACAGAGACATTAGGGTCAATTTGAGATCAAATTTCCTTAGGTATGTAGCTCTGTGTGCAGAGCATACTGTCAAGCTGGTTCCCCCTTTGGTAACTGTATCTCTTAGCTCATGAGGCTTTATCTAAAGACCATGCATACTTTAGCCAAATAGAAGGCTAAAACTATTAGCTATTACTGCTACTTTACTCAAAATCATGTAAATCCAACAGTGACTCTAATCTGGAAAACATTATAGCACAGACCACATGACTAGGAACAACTCAATCACGGTTAAAGACACTACATTGTTGTAATACATTTGCTTTTCTGACATTTTGGAGGAGTTAAAAATGTGAACACTACAGTTTAAAACAAACACAATCACTGAGGGACAACAGAATAAGAAAGTAGGACTATTTCTTCAGATCATCATCTTCAACAGGTTGCCTAGGAAAGCTGTGGATGCCCCATCCCTGAAAGTGTTCAGAGTCAGGCTGGACAGGGCTTTGAGCAACCTGGTCTATTGGAAGGTGTCTGCCCACAGCAGGGAGAGTAAGACTCCCTTGCAACCCAAACCATTCTATCACAACATGGTCTCCAGAACAAATATCTTCATTAATAGAAAACAGTAAGCAGATGACAGGTAACATTGTGCAGCTTCTCCATTTCTCAGGATGGAAGACACATCTGGATTTTACCACAATATTTTCACGCACAAGGCCAACAGCATGCACCCTGCAAGCAAACCAAGAATGCTTGCCCTCTCCCACTCAAAGAGGAAAACCATTTAAATAAAAAAATTGTATATGAAAATGTAGAAAAAGTATTCAGTTTACTTCACAGTACAAACCATAGAATAATTTGGGTTGGAAGAGATCTTTAAAGGTCACATAGTTTCAACATGTAAGACTGCATTTTCTGTAATCTCAATTTTCTTGCAACATTTTATTGTGTCACAAATCCCTTTGCATCAAAGTCCTTCGAAAAGATCCTCTTGTTCTTGACTTTGGTTGCTCCCAGAAGGGCCTCTTTGCCACAGAGCTCTTTCTGGGAGATAACTGAACACTGCTTCACTCACAGCCATTTGCACCTGCCAAACACATCAGCTTATTTGGAATTTAAGAAAGGAGATAGAGAAAGCAGCCCTCAAGAGATTCAAATTACTGTTTTCACCCACACAGGGGACATTCATATTTCTTATGTCAACATCTTTCAGCTTCAGGTTTGCACCCTAACATTACATTAATGATACATTAGCAGTTGCTCACCTTTGAAGATTGGCATTTTAGTATTATTTTACCAGAAGTATTATTTTATCAGATTCCACAGGAACAATTATATGGAAGCGCAACTTTGTGACAGAGGAAGGAAATCAGAGGTATTTTTGTGAAGAATTCCAGTAGCTCAAAAACAAGTTTAATTTACAGCACTATTTAGCAAGAAAGTATCTTGAGTGAGATCAAAACTATAAATTAAAGATGACATGTTTCAGAATTCTAAGTGATTTGTCACAAGTTCCCTATGTAGGAAGTCTTCTAGACAAGGATGCCAATGGACAAATAAGTCAGATTGCAGCATACCATGTTAAATAAGAGAAAATTTTATAGGAAATTAATGCAAGTTCTAATATCTTGACAAACACCGCTTAAATGCTTTTTGAACATATACCACCTTTTTGTAAAGGAAAAAAAATATTTTTTCTAAGTACTGAGATGTACTGAAGAATGTACAAAATAATCACAAAATTCAAATTCCTTAGTAACTACTATTATTTAAACAAAGCCCCAAAAGAGTGCTCTCAGAGCACCCTGTGGTCATGTAATACCAATGTGGATTTAACAGCAGAGAAATGCAGTACCTGTGTGTTACTTTTACAGTTTTCCTACTTAGAGTTGTGTGATGTTTACTCACCTGCTGAATAATTTTGGAATCTTTTGGAAGGTTTTCCCTGGGTGGGACTTTTCCAAACAACTTCCAACCAGGAGCGCTTTGCACAGCAGGTTTGAGTTCCTTTGTCCTTTTAGTGAAGAAGTTTCTGAAAAGAGAGGAAGGGTTTTGTTTTGTTTATTATAAGCATATAAACAAAGTATATTGTGCCTACTTACTTTTCTTCAATTTCTCCACCAATTTACCACTTGGGTGAACCGTAGAAATTTACTGCTCAGGAAATGCATAGTGCATTCTACTTTCAAATAATTAATTTGAAGTGGAGCATCTTTCATTACAGGTGCTTTGATGCTAATATTTGTACTTAACACCCAACTTTACCTCTAAACTAGTCTATGCAATATCAGACCTTTGTTTATATATAAACAGCATGCAGCAGACTCTCAAACTTTTGTTTGGGGCTTGCTTTAAGTGTTTCTTCCTGACTTGGAGACTGAAATGGCAACAGCTGAAAAACACCTGTAGCTTAAGAGATTAAAAAAAAAAAAAAAATTAGTTATTACTTCTACCAGTCTTTACACCTTCAACTTTTATGGCACGGACTAGAAAACCAGGCAACAATCACACAGCTTCAGTTTAGCAGAAACTTTTATCAGTGCCTAAAGCAATTACACTCAAAGAGGCAGATGACTGCATTGCTCTTCTTAGAAAGTCAGCGGTCACAAGGCCGAGTTAGTGACCACTTGTCAGATACTCAGCTATACTATTTGACTCCAACCACAAGTCCCATAGAGCATGTTACGTACAAGTGCTTTAAAAACTTAAGAAGTGTATTTATTTTGAATGCTGGAAAGTTACTTTCCAGAAACTCATAACACAAAGGGATTAAAAGCTCAGTACCCTGCAAGGTTATTTCTCAGGAAGCTTACCAGCTGACCTCAGAGAACAGAATATGGGAGTACTTTTGGTGGAAGATGTTTTTGTACAGTGTTAACTAGCTAACTTCACGCTCTCCTTCTGGAAAGAGATCCCCAGATTCATTCTTCACTTAATGTATTTGCTGTATTTTAAAATACAGTTATTTTTCAAATTAGAAGCGTCACATTTGTGCACAGCAGTCTCTTAGCTTTGCACAGATAAAAGGAGCATACTTCAACAACCACAATCTGTCTGAAAAGTGCTCAGGGCTCTTAAATTCCAGTGCTGTCAGGGTTTCTGGCCAGGCAGCATAGTTTTACAATTAGGAACTGTTAGTGTTTGTAAGACATTGTATGGTCTTTAAACACAAGCTATCTTTTTAGTTCCCAGAATGTTTTTTGTTATTTGGGAAACAAACAAATGCCTGTCAAAAATCCCTTCAGTGCAAGTTTGTTTGAATGAACCCTTCTGACAGTGAACTGTGTGTAGCTGAGGACCTAGCCACCAGCAAACAGCCAGCTGGAGAGATGGAGAAGTAGGTGCTGATAGAGCATGGAAGCCTCCCAAAAACTGATAAACTCGACTGGTGGTCCTCTGGAATCCAGGAAAAAAATCAAGAAACCCAGAACACCCACACTTTCTTCACTCCATTTGAGGCCACTGCCACACACTACCATCATCAACAGCTTGTCAAAAAAATTTTAGAAGATTGCATTCAAGAAAACAGCAGTGCTATAGGCAGGCAGGGAGTACAGGACTACACATGCACACCTGATTGAAGAGAAGACCATGAGAGATTTTTGTGGAACGCCCAGACAGAATCTGTTGGTGCCCCAGTACACTGTGCCACTTCTGGGAGGTCTCCCAGATGTTGTTCCAACCCAATTACTGGGAAAGTATGTTTGGGAATAACCGATTGCATGGTTTGAATAGTTGTTCGCCATTAATGGACTTGAGTTGATGCTAATAATAGTTTAATTAATACATTATTACATTATGCTACTAATACAAATAGTTCTAGCAAGCACTGGTTCCACACATCCCACAGCTCTGTTCCCATCAGAGAAATTTGTAATATCTTTGTTCATCCCTATGGAAGCCAAGTTAGCACTCAGAAGCTCCAAGACAGTTTCTGATATACAGCCTGGAAAGAAGGAACAGTGAAAAAGACTAGCCATAGTACCCATGCCTTTTAAAAATACCATCCTCAGTCAATCCCAGGACTGCACATTATTAGTGAAATGAACAGATCCACTCAGTAAGACAAAGAAAAAAAAAGTGTGCTTACAGAAAAAACAAATGCTTATTTCATAAGGACACTTTTCACAGTGCTTTACATTGTCTTCAGGAGGGAAGAAGCATTCAAAGAATCAACAACAAAACAAGACAAGTTTTCTAAAGACAACATGTCACTCTGCACTACCCCACAGCTTTGCCTTTAAATTTGCAACAGCTGTACTTGAACCTGATTAGAGAAGACATTTTCCCCCAAAAGCAGGTATGCAGGAAGATACATTCTGGAGTACCTTTCTTGAATTCATGGGTAGCAATACCCATCCAGTCTCTGTACATGCTATGGAATACTGCTTCTTTTACTTGGCAGTTGAACTCTACTGCTTCTAGCATACATAGAAGCTGAAAGATGCATTTAATATTGATGGCAATCTGTCACTGTATCAAAGCTGGTTCATTATTAACCAGGTAGCTGGTAGATTTTTAAAAGGAAAAAATGTGTAAACATAGAGAAGTTTTTAATTAATATTTCTATAAAAAAGATTTAGGCATGGTCACGGCTTTTACAAGACTTTTCTTTTTAAACAAATAAAACATTAAAACAAACCTTCCACAATGTAGTCTGGAAGGAAAGAAGTTTTACTTTTATTGAGCACATATTCAATGAAGTCTGTTTCTTGTGAAGGCTAAAAGCTGGTAAAAATTTGTATCATGTCAGAATAAACTTCACAAAGGAATTCTAATCCAAATGAAATTAATGAGAGATTACAAATAAACTTTGCTGAAGATGGAAAGACACTTCTTAATACATTGTTTTGGCAGCTTACAGTATCGCATCTGAGGTGTTCTTGACAGCAGTAAAGCCTTACAAAAGTCTCATTAAGGAAGAGCATCTGTGAATGCTTACAAGTTGCATTCACTGAACTGCAGGAAGTGTGCTAGATTTGATGTATTTGTTGCTGCCTAGAATATTCATGAGTCTCACTGGTCCCGGGAAGAGTCAACTATTGAAATGGCTGAAAAGTCAATAGCATTTTGGTACAGAATCTCAAAATCCATTTGAAAACCTCAAAATTCCTTAAGAAAGAGCCTACACTTCAGAACTGAACAATTCTTTCTCTTGCAAGGACCCATGGGATAGAAGTATTAAATTAGTTCATTGATTTAAGCTCTGGTTTACAAAAGCCATGGGGAAAGCTGCAAGGGTTTTTTTTTCCCCTGCTTCTTTTATATAACACATATAAATGTGTTATATAAAAGACAAATGACACTCCAAATGTTTCAGTAGGTGCCTTGAAGAGCTCGAAAACTAAATGAAGTGCCGCAGAATGAGAAGTTATTGGCACAGACCAAGATATCCATTGCTAACAAGGTTTGGATTACACTACACAAAAACCTATGGGCTGGGATCACACAACTACAACAGCTGCAATGACTGCTATGACTGGTGGCTTTTCCCCTTATTTTTAACAGCATTGCTTCAACTATTATGTGCCCAGGACAGTCTGTGCAAGTTTCATCATACTGGTGGTACAGCAATTCAAAAATGTTAACCATTTCTACAGGTGACATTAACACTCTGTTCTACTAATGAAATTGCTTGTTTCCACTCCACTTTCACTTTTAAAATCACTTTTTTGTTGCTATTTAAGGTTATTTAGTCTAAATGCAATTACAGTTAAGTCTCAGAAGAGGATAGGTAGAACCTGATACTTTAGTGAATTCTTTAATTTACTTTGGGGTTTTGACTTCCCCTCCCCCCCAAAAAAATCTCAGCACAAAAAACTTCTTTCTGATTTCCAAGTAGCTATAGGTCAGTCCAAGAGGACGACAGGTTTCCAAGATTTAGAGGAATTTACTGGAAAATATGAGACAATTACTTCAACCTTGATCTTAAATTTTATCCAAAACTAGACTGTGCTGTATTTGCACAGCAGCCACTCAAATAAAGCTGAAGTGCTTTGAACAGCAGCAACCATGAACATCAGCAGGTAGGGAAGGCTCCAGAGCAGATACATCTCCAGCATTCTGTCTCTAGGTATAATTGAGTCACCTCTCCACAAGGACAAGAGCCTGACAAGAATCTTTTGTTTGACCAAAAATGTCAAACTAATCTAGTTTCAAGCTGCACATCATTTTGCTACAGTTCTTTCAACAAAGATAACTTATATGGATCTTCCCTTTGTACAACTCCACTGTGTGCCACAAACAACTGGCTATTATCAGTATTCCACTGCTCTGTGCATCCCAGCAACACCTTAAGTAACTTTCCTTCCCTATCATTCAATCATTAGAACTCCATATACAGGCTCAAGCTTCACCTATTCTGACACTTTTAGCAATCTGTCGACAGATTTCAGGTGTAGAGGAAGCTTGGAGTTACACCTGAGCCTTTTAGGATGAATACCAGCATAAAGCATACTAAAAATGAGACTACTTTTCTCTAATTTATTCAACTTGCACTACACAAAAATGGCATAATTCAAGTGGTCTCAGAGGAGAGCATAAACCATGTGATCATCATTACTGTTATACATGAGGAAAGTATGCTTCCTTACAGTTCACTTTAATATAAAAATAAATTTAATTTGAAATGCTGCATTATGTTACACAAACAAACAAACAAAACACACCCCCCCAAAAAAAAACCAAACACAAGAAAAAAACCAGAAAAAAATCAACCAACCAAAAAAATCCAAAACAAAACCATTAAACTATGGGCATCCTTGGCAAACATACAGTGTGGCACCAAGAAAACATGCTCTTTCCAAATAAATTATTCAGAATTTAGGATTATTTTACCAATAAACGATTGCTGTGTTTATATCTCAATGCTGAAAGGTAAACTACTATTCTCTGATTTCTCATCCTTACAAGATAACTTCAAGCTTGCTCAAAATGTTTACCTGTTTATTTACAAAGAAAATAGCTCCAAAAAGAGACCTCAAGTTATACTAGCATAGTAAAAGTTACTTTTTTTTAGATGAAAAAAGATAACTGTCAAAATATTTTTCTGACTTTTATTTTACACACAACAATCTGGTTTACTGTAATTTTCCAATCATTAATCATTTCTTCTCACTGCATCCATCTTTCAAGAGCTTTGATAACAGGAAAGTTGTTATGCTGAGAAAACAAGATTTGAAAGCCACAAGAACTGACAGAGGAAGCAAGGGCTGATTAGATTTTCCTTTTGATTAAGCATCTAGTACCTGTTAGTAAACACTGCATAAGACAACTGCATCATTTTAAATCCAGGGAAGCAACACACAAACAGGAAGGAATCAGCATCCCATCAAGAACATCCTCACTCTATCATATATAGCTTTTCCTCACAGAATCACAAAGGCTTAGAAGGGAAATCCAGCACAGAAGTAATGCTACAAAGGAGCACCAAGTTGGACAAAAAAACCCCAGTACATTTTCTCTGTTTTTAATATAGTTACAAAAATGCAGTTAAAAGCCCTGAAGTTAAATTTCTCTAAAATAACATTAAAAATCTACTGATTCCAATAAAACCTTACAGCATGTAAAAGGAATGAAGTAAAAAAATTCATTAAAAACCTGCATTTGTATTATGAAACAAACGATTTTGGATCTCCACAATTAAGAGAATTCTGCTTGTACATGCCACCTGCTCTTGTTCCACTCCATGCAAAACTTTTAATAAGCCTCATAGGCATACAAAATAGATGTATGTTTGAAACTTGTTGAAATTTGAATTAGCTGAAAGACGAGCTGATAAGGAAATTACTTATTTACCCAACAATCTTTACCCATAGAGCTGTATCAGTAAGGAGTTAGAAGAGGCAGGTTCCAGGAATTGCTATAGATACATTTTTACAGACAGAAAACACTAAAATGAGTAGTTTTTACTTAAAACCATACTTTTAGAACAAATTCTGAAGACCTCTACAAGCCTGCAATTCCATATTCTATATGGAATATTCCATATTCCATAGCCAAGTAGATAACAAGAACTATTACATTCATATCGGCATCCCTTTACCAGGCATAACACACAAAAGCTGCTTAAGAACACAGAATAATTCTTCTCTGTACTCGAGTCTTGGCCATCCCGTTAAGGTCTCATGTGCAATAATTTGGAAATAACAACAGACAAAAAAAACTACTGCTTTATTAAGCAGAATTAGCCCCTCTGCTTTAAACAAGACTTTTCAATAATTTACATGCAGAAACAAACGTAACTCAACTCTAAGCATAAATAATGAATCATTGAAAGGAAATAAAACCTTTTTGGTTAGCCACTTACAAAGCCTGCAGAGCAACAGGCATTCTACATTTTTAATTTCAATAGCTTCAAGTGTCAGCCCATTTTGATCCAACACATTTGTGACTGCTCTCAGCACAAGGTTCAAAGTTCTGCCCTGTATTGGATGGGTTGTGACCCAACCAATTTTACAGTTTATTTTTTCCACCATTTTGCTACAAGCAGCAGCTACACACTAAAATCCAACAACCATCTTCAGCCAAGACCAAGCTTGTAGTATTTTCTTTAATTAAATATGATGTCTCCATTTATATTAGTGGTCAACTAAAGCCTTGGCTACAATTAGGTATACCTGAAATTTAACAAACTGTCAAGGACTAGCTGCTGAGGATTGAGAAGCTGGGAAGGAGGTGGCTTTTGGCACCTTGGAGAGGACAGAAAGATTGACAGAACTATCATGGAACTGCATGACCAGACTAAATTAGATCAACTCTCTTATCAAGCTCCTACTGGATACCAGTCCCAAAGTGGCTTTACAAACTCTGCTGGCAGAACAGTTTTACTACAGGCACACAAACACTTGAAGTTTTAAGAGTTGAAAGTCTTTAGCAGTATTACAGAACACTTTGTACAGAACACTCACTGATAAACAGTATTTTACCAGACTACATTCTACTCCTAACAAAGAGCTGTTGCACAGGTCAGCTTTACAAGCAGTTCAAGCATTCAAAAATGTACATAAACAAGCAGACACATAAGCAAGGTAACTGACAGGGTTAAATTTCAGAATGGTTTAATACAAATAAAGGAAGAGAATCAGCCTTTATTTTTCAGAGTGAAGTAGCAAAACAGAGCTTTATGCCAGACTGTTGTATCATTTTCATATTTGACCAGGCAGTTATAAAGCTATTTTGACACTACACCAAACACTATGGCCAATCTTCTCTAATAATGATCAAAGGTCACTTACCCACAGCATTTAAAACAAAGTCTTAGATCACAGCTGTGAGAAGTGGAGCATTTTTACCAACTGACTACAGATGTTCTGTCTATCTGTATTTTCTGGTATTTTTTGTACAGCCAGGAATATCTATTCCAGCAAAGTCACAGCTACTTAATGAGCAACATACTCCAAGCAAAACAGTGCTAGAGGAACAAGACCCCTTCCTCCCACAAACCCACATAATGGGGAAGCCCATTTCCCTTCCTTGCACAAGTAACGTCCTACAACCCCTTCTGCTGCATCAGCTCCAAGACTCTGTACCTTGCAAATCAATCCAACTCACTAGTCCCACAGAAAACCAGCAACATTTTTTCACTTTCCAGTTTAATGAGCTACAGCAGCTCACAGAAGATCATATAAATACCAGAAGCAGGGACGAAACACTTCCTTTGTTTCCTGACAATAGCAAATTCTTCAGTCAGCTCATCAAGATATGTCACAAAGTACAACTTAATTAAACAAAGCACCTGAAATTGTTCCAGAAGTGACTCACTTTCAGTCAAGGCAAAACTCACCAGCTTTACTGGAGCAGTCACTACACCTATAGATCAAATGTTTCTATACAATGTATGCTTTGAAGACAAAGGTGATAAAGATTTCCAGCCTTTGACATGGCCTACAAGTCTGTGAACTCTAAGATCAAACACAGGGCAGAGTTTTATTTTGAAGACTGTCCCAGGGGTGATTGCAACTCTGACCAGCCTGGTTAAGCCTCAGTTAATATTTTTCCTCTCTGGTGCCTGACAGAGTGCCCATCAACTACTTGATTGCACAATGTAGCACTACAAGCAAGGTATTACTGTAGCACTTCTGCAGTCACTCAGCAAATTGGGTTTCAGCTGCAACTAGCAGTTCACAATATATTTTGTGTCATTGCTTCAGTGATCAATTGCAGAAGTACTACAAAACACAAAAATTAATTTTTGATCTATCAGCTGATATAAGAAGGCAGGGGGCTGATTTAATTCAGTTTTGCCTGATAACTTTTCTAAAAATGAGGAAGAAATTTTCCAATCTACTACTCCACTACTTATAAATTTGAGGAACAACAAGCAATTCGCAAAACACAGTTTACAACAAGAAAAAGCTAGAAAAATGGAATAATTTAGGTTGGAACAGACCTCTAAGATAATTGAGTCCAACCATTAACCCAGCACCTTTAGGATCACCACTAAACCTTGCCCGAGGTGTCACACCTACATGACTTTTAAACACCTCCAGGGATGGTGACTCAACTACTTCCCTGGCAGCCTGTTCCAATGCTTGACTAGCCTTTCAGTGATGATGCTTTTCCTAATATCCAACCCAAAACCCCCCTGCCACAACTTGAGGCTGTTTCCTCGCATCCCATCACTTGATATCTGGCAAAAGAAACTGACACGCACACCACTACAACCTCCTCTCAGGTATTGTAGAGAGTGACAAGGTCTCCCCTCAGCCTCCTGCTGTCCAGACTGAACCACCCCAGTTCCCTCAGCTGCCTAAGGCAGACAGACACCAACCACACCAATACCTTTGACAGCAAGTGGATTGTTTGAGTTTTAAAGCATTCTGGCATCCTGCATACAAACTGTTTCATTACTGCCCAGCAGCAAGACAGACAAGACCCTACATTAATGCATGCATTAGGCAACTGAAGCAATACAGACAGGACAGAGCTTTGCAAGGTCTGAGGCCTGACCACAGCCAAGCTTAGATTGCCATTCCTACAGCTGGCCTTCAGGAAGTTTAGATCAATGAATGTCATGGGCAAGGGGAACCAACAAGGCAGCCTTTATTATGCTACACGGTCAAAAGACACTCTTTCGCTTACCCAAGAGCACATTAAATAAAACTTCCCAAAGTAACAATGGAAACTGAACATAGCTTCTTCTGAATAAAGGAATACCTTGGGGAAGGGGGAAAAATTGTAGGAAAGTACTCCTCTGGGCTGCAGCTATTCTTTTCAGTCAGGCCATAAGAAAGCAGGAATGGAACTCAAACACCAGTCTGAGTGTTTGGCTCTCAGACATTCTGAAAGAATAAACTCATCTATGACCATGAAAACTAGTTTTCTACTAATTGAAGTCATAAGTTCACCCACACAACATTTACTATGTTCTTCAGACTGTTAGCCCAATATTGAGCCAGAAGCAAAATGCTCTGCAGGTGGCTTGCACAGCTGACTGGTTTCTGAAAATACAGAGGCAAATTATCAGTCTCTTCTGCAGGCTCTCCTTGTGTTCAGACTTCATTCAAAAATCTGTAGGATTTTTATGCTGGAGCTCTCTCAAACTCTGAGAGGTTTGACTGAACCTTAGAAACAGGCTGCAGTACTAGAGAGATGAAGCAGAAACCACGCCTCACTTCCTTAGAAAGTAATAAGAAAAAGATGTGCACACAGAGGCTGCAGAGTTTAAAGCAATGCCAACCACTCAGTTCAACAGACCTAGTCCCTTCCCAGCTGAACAACAAACAAGACCAATTATGATTAAAAAGGACAGACTTTATATCATAAACATCTCTGTAGTTCCAAGAAATTGAAGAGAGGAGTAACAATTTTTGCATCCATGTGAATGAAATGTGACCAAAAACCCTTAAACTCCTTTTTTATTCTTAAACAATCAGGACAAAATAACCTAATGAATAACTGAACAGCCAAGAGAGCAAAAACATAAAACTATCATTTTCTTAGAGGCCAGCTGTGATTTAAGTGACCTCCTTTGGTTGTTATTTCCCATGTAAAACATTCTTCTTTTAGTCATAGCCTATTCAGAAGAGAGGTCCCATTCACTTTGTCACACTACTCTCAATATACTCTGTAAGAAACCCTGTGGCCCCAAATAAACAGAAGAGACCAATGAATGAAAAGGCCTTCCACAAAATGAAGGGGCAGGGGAGGAGAGAAGATGCTTTCAGATTAAGTTTAAATGTCTCTGTAGAACACTCCTTAGCAAAACAAGCTATGATTCCAACAGTTTGCTGCACACAAAACAGCAATTTAAGCTGTTTGGCTTGAAAAAACCCACAGCCCCCCCACCCCCCAAAAAACCCTACATCATTAGTTTAAAGAGAACTTACTTCACAAAACTCATATTAGTATTACAAAACTCCTAGTGCAAATATATGTACCAATGTAGAATATAACACTGTCCATTACACTATCCACCAAGGAGAGTGGAAAAATTGCTAATAATACTTTAGGCTTTACAGATTGATGAAAACTATACATGTAAGGTTTTAGAATTGATATCTATTCAGTCAGCTTTTTTTCCTTGAGGGGGTAGCTGGGGAAAGACTTGCTGCAGACAGAAGCTGGAGCAACGTGGCCTTCTGAAACCTACCCAGAATTAAATCAACATAACATTCTTCTGCCTGAACTCCTGAAATTTAACTTTGATTTGCTAGTCAACAGACATCCTAACCAAATTGATTCAATGGGTGTATAGCATCTTACCTACGGTGAAACACTCATTGAAAGCCAAAAACTGGTCAACATGCCAACACAACTTCACAAAATAAATCATTCCTCGCAAATGTGAGGGAAGAATCCACAGAGGAGCTTCTCAACTTGAATGCCATTTCCTATTTTTATCAAGTTACTTATGTCTCTAATCCAGGGAAAAAAAGAGTACTGTTTGAAGTTGCCCACAGATTTGGGTCCAGGTACTCTTGCTTACTTCCTCTAGTCAGCTCTAATTCAAAGCAATTATATGTATCCATTCATTCACTTAGGTTACAAGATTGCTTACAGAAAGCAAAACAACTGCACCCAAAAACAGAAGGGTGAAGGGTGCCCTCATGGTTCCTGGGGGAAGCTTTTATGTATTCCCTTAATTCTTCTCTCTAATTATCTTTCCAACATATTGACAGTGTATCTATACTTTTTTTCATTTGGTTTGTTTTAATCTGGACAATGTAAAAACACCAAAATCAAAAATAAAACACACAAGTTTTTTCAGTAAGATCTGATCAAGATACAAGCACAGGCAATAACAATAGAAATTAAGCACTGTGAAGTGACCCCATCAATCTGTTTTCTTATCTTTACATGAACGGAAGGTTTAGAAGACCTGTCACAACTAGGACAGCTCATTCCCACTTGATTAATTTTTGTTCAAAAGTCCACTAAACATATTTCTTCTCCATAGGTGCATAGTACATCTCCTGAAGTTTCATGATTATTTATGTATGCAGAGCTTTTGTCTAAGAGAAACACTGATTCTGGTACTAAACCTTCACAAGACCCATCTAGGTAGATGCCCAGGTAGTGCAAAAAGCTGCAAGTGCTACTTAGTAATAAACTGAAATATAAACTACATAGCAAGAGACACTACTGTGTACCGAGTAACAACACTCAGTGAAGCTCCCTGCAACCCTTCAGTCTCTGCCAAGGACAAGTGTAAAGGCAAGAAGATTAGCAGCTTCTGAAGGACTACCTACTCATGGAACTACAAGGCTGTGTTTACAGTGAGGGAGCCAAGGTGTCAGCTTCAGTGATTCCTCAGTGCTTTGTGCCTCCAAATACTGACTTCTCTCGACTTTCCATCATCTCCTCAAGTGAGTATTTTTCAAAACTTCTGGACAATAAAGACAATCACTCTGGGCAATGAAGGAAGTAAGTATGCGACTAAAGACAGTTTCCATAAGAATATGTGTGCCAACCAGCCACACATGTTTATAACCCCTTACACCTATTTCTCACAGCACACCCCAAAGACCTACAAGAAGTGGCAGTTATGAATTAATCTCATTGTGAATCTTAGGTGAATACTATAACACAACTACTTGGGAAAATGGTGCTCTACTACAAAAAAACCAAGTATCACTGTTGTCAACAGTAAGCTTTGAATCCAGAATTAAGAAACTTTGCTAACTACCACATACCTAGATTTGTCTAGCAAATACACAATTCAGAAAGGTACAATATTTACACAAGCTGAAAAGACGCCTGGTAACTACCTATAGAACTAAGATGTAGAACTCATCTTTAGAAAAGGTTCAGAATCACTGAGTCATTATTTCAGCCCTGGATTACTTGCTGCTGCTTGACCTTTTTGATTCAGTGTTTTGCTCTGTCCCCCAAAGCATCACATTTAGAGCATACTGTAGTCAAGGTAATAATCACGACTTTAATTCAACTGTCCACACAATGCTTCTGCTCACTGAACCATTCTGCACCCAAGAGCAATCCAATAACCCAGGAACAGAGCATTGCTCTTGTAAGCTGCTATGTAAGAGCACAAACCATAAGAACAATGTCTGTATATGACTGCATTATGAATCATACACAGGACTACAAAGTAGTGACAGGTGACTTCCAAGAAGCCATTTATTGCTCTGACCAAAACAGTACCACAGTGGACACAAGTTATCATAGCCATGCAATTTTATTTGCCATGACACTGCTCCACATACTGATCTACTTGTGGCATCCCTCTTCACATGTGGAGAGAAACAAGATGTAGAGCAAAACCAATTATTTTTCAGTTAAAAGTTGTTAGTATTGATTTGACAGGCTTAATGATTGCTGACAAATATAACTTAAGATCTCAGGGCCATATATCATACCTAATACTTACCTGAAAAAAATGGTTCTAGTCACCAATGCAAACTTTCCCAGGATCTTAAAGTAATTATTCATGACAATCTCAAGGGCACAGCCAGTCAGACTCCCTGTCACACAGTTTGGATAAGATGCATTTGATGACAGCTGCTTGCTTTTTCCCCCACTTCACCTCATCAGTTTTATCTCTGGTTCAGTGAATGAAGACAGACAATTAACATAGATTATTTCAAAGAACTATGAAGCAGGTCAGTCTGATAACTGAAGAGCTGGGAACAAGCTGGAACAGCTGGAAACAGCAGCCTCCTAACCCAGATCTGCCTGATCAAACTGTTCGGTCACAGCAATTACAACAATAAAGCTGAAGGCAGTAGGACTTCCCCCTTGCCTTCTCTATTTTTTAGTAAGTATCTGCAAGAAATGTCCAGCTTTTAGATGAATTTCCACATAATTATGGCTACTAGAAAAACATAATGGGAAATTCCAAATTTTAGATACTTTGCAAACTCAACAAAGAGCATTACAAGCACAAAACATCCTACACAAGATACTCCAGGTTGCTGGGCTACCTGTGTAGCACATCCAGTACCTTATTTTTTTTTTACATTGTGGGAGCAGCTACACACTGACAAAACACAAATTAGTTGCTCTCTCTCAGGTACACAGCCACTTGGTACAACTCAAACTCCGGGGAGCAACATCATTTATGAGTCTGTGCACATTCAAAAATACAAACAACCTCCTCCTGAGAACTTCACAAGGAAGTTCAAACATTCAAACACAGGACAGTTCTTTACCCCATTTCAGTTCTCATTACCGACATCCTCTTTTTAAGAGCTACAGGATACACCACTTACATTGGCAACTGTCAGCTTTGAATGAATCTGGGCAGTTTAAAATAAAAGTGAGAAGTCTAAGCTTTTGAAATATTGGTTCAGACAAACATTGGTTCTTGTCTTAGAAGACAAGAATGAACTACTGAAAAAGTTATAGAAGTTTTATTACCACTTTCCATAATGGATATTACCCACTCTAGTATTTATGTATCTAGAGATATATCTATCAAGTAAGACAAGTTTGAATTTGTTTTTAAAGAAAATCACTGGAAGTTTTCATTAGTCAATCTCATTTTGGCTGGTGAGATTAAATCAGCTGTAACTAAGGTTCTTCTACAGTTGTATAGGCAGAACTGAAGGTAGCCAGCATTGCTCACCAGGCCAAATGCAGCAGAGGCACAGCCAGCTGGGCCAGTCAGGCACTGTGAAATAGGATTTGCTGAAAGCCACTCTTTCACTGAGGTATCTGTACTATAGCTTTTGGATAGAAGCAGGATAGAGGCAAATAAACGTTTTCATCTATTACCCAAGCCTTTACTAAAACCAGCAAAAACCTATGTATATTGTCAACTTCTACCGCACACCAAGTTCAAAGTTTTCTATTGTCCTGGTTTTATCTGGGATAGAGTTAATTTCTTCCCAGTAGCTGGTACAGAGCTCTGTTTTGGATTCAGGAACAATGTTGATAGCACATTGATGTTTTGTTTGTTGCTAAGTTGTGCTTATCCTAAGTCAAGGATTTTGTGTCTCATGCTCTGCCAGTGAGGAAGTACACAAAAAGCTGGGAGGGAGTATAGCTGGGACAGGTGACCCAAACTGGCCAAAAGGATTCCACATTATAAAACCTAATGCCCAGAACATAAACTGGGGGAGTTACCCAGAAGGGGCTGCCCAGTGTGTGAGGAAAGGGTATGGCATTAATCAATGGCTGGTAAGCAATTGTGTTGTGCATCACTTGGGTTTTTCTTTATATTATCATTATTCTTTTTGCTATTATAATTATATTTTACTTTGTTTAAATTACCAAATTTTTCTTATCTTGACCTACGAGTTTTACTTTTGATTCTCCTCCCCATTTCACTGGGGCCAGGGGTGAAGGGGCTGGAAAGCAATAAGCTGTGTAGTGCTTAGTTGCCACCTGGGGTCAAACCACAGCATCTATGAGGAAAATGCTCCAGAATTTCAATCAATTATTTATTTGGGGCAAAGAGCAACAATACAAATGTTACTGGTCAATGTGTTCAAGTAGTGAGGCAAAAGGAAGGTAATATCACAGAGTATTCTTACTTGGAAGGGACCCAGAAGGATCATCAAGTCCAACTCTTTACATGAATGGCCCAGACAGGGACTGAATTCACAACTTTGGCCTTATTGGCACCATTTTCCAACCAACTGATCTACTCTCATATGATATACTGCAGTCCACATAACATGAGGAAAAAGCATGGGAGGGAAGAACACTAATATGGAACAGTAGGAATAGCAGGACATCTCTCAGTCCATCCCTGAAACAAAGTGGGTGCACCAAACTTATTCTTCAATTGCTACTATCCTTATCCTCAAGAATCCATCTCTCCCTTTCCTGCGAGTTGGCAGAGGGAGCCCATTTCTCAGTTTGGGATCCCACTTTGAGATCAAACCTCTCCCATCTCAATTCTTCAGTTAGTAGATTAATCTTATTCTGTCATCTTGAAACACTTAGAGACCTACTGTCCTATCAGTGACCTGAACAACAACTATAACCTCTCGGTTTGGGAGACTTAAAACTGCTGTCAAACATAATAAAGGTAATATAGAGTATGCTATAAATTATTATACTCCAGCTGCACCTCCTGTGTAGTATGCTAAAGAGTGAGTAATGCAACAGAGATCCTAGGCGACAAAACTGGATGTCCCACAGCTTTCGGTTTTGTGCTAGAAACTTAACAGAAGTCAATTCAAGCACAAAGCATAGTCCTTGAAGTTTTCAACGACACACTTAGAACTAAATAAGTAAACTCTACCTACACCATCAACAAGTAGCAAATGCTTTATAACACTTGCACGACGATTTGAAAGCAGTTTCCAACATCAACAACTTCCACTTTACTCTCCAAGCGGTTTAATGAGTACCACTGTGATCATTCAGACAGTGATATGCCCTGGTACAGGAAGCATATTCCAGTTTGAAGTCCATATAGTTCGTAGTAGTAAANCTCCGCCTCGCTCCGCAGCCGGCAGCTCCTCAGCGGCTCTTCCAAGGCGGTTCCCGAGGGGACGCCTCCCGCCGGGCAGGGGAGGAAGCCCCCGTTCTGCAGTTTCGCTTCCTCCTCCTCCGGCCCCGGCTCATCCCGTCTTGCCCGAGGGGGCGGCGGCNACATGAATGGCCCAGACAGGGACTGAATTCACAACTTTGGCCTTATTGGCACCATTTTCCAACCAACTGATCTACTCTCATATGATATACTGCAGTCCACATAACATGAGGAAAAAGCATGGGAGGGAAGAACACTAATATGGAACAGTAGGAATAGCAGGACATCTCTCAGTCCATCCCTGAAACAAAGTGGGTGCACCAAACTTATTCTTCAATTGCTACTATCCTTATCCTCAAGAATCCATCTCTCCCTTTCCTGCGAGTTGGCAGAGGGAGCCCATTTCTCAGTTTGGGATCCCACTTTGAGATCAAACCTCTCCCATCTCAATTCTTCAGTTAGTAGATTAATCTTATTCTGTCATCTTGAAACACTTAGAGACCTACTGTCCTATCAGTGACCTGAACAACAACTATAACCTCTCGGTTTGGGAGACTTAAAACTGCTGTCAAACATAATAAAGGTAATATAGAGTATGCTATAAATTATTATACTCCAGCTGCACCTCCTGTGTAGTATGCTAAAGAGTGAGTAATGCAACAGAGATCCTAGGCGACAAAACTGGATGTCCCACAGCTTTCGGTTTTGTGCTAGAAACTTAACAGAAGTCAATTCAAGCACAAAGCATAGTCCTTGAAGTTTTCAACGACACACTTAGAACTAAATAAGTAAACTCTACCTACACCATCAACAAGTAGCAAATGCTTTATAACACTTGCACGACGATTTGAAAGCAGTTTCCAACATCAACAACTTCCACTTTACTCTCCAAGCGGTTTAATGAGTACCACTGTGATCATTCAGACAGTGATATGCCCTGGTACAGGAAGCATATTCCAGTTTGAAGTCCATATAGTTCGTAGTAGTAAAAGGGCCTTTATCATCTTACTGTCACGTCCAAAGCCTCTATCCTGCCCTAAAAGCATCTGCTTGCTAGCGAAAGAGCCCGTCAGGGTCGGGATCGTTCTTCGCGCGACCCGCGGTGAGACCCCGCTGACCCGAGACACGCTCCTGCAGAACAGCCCACGGCCGCCCGTGACCCGGGCCGGCGGACCTGCATCCCCCTCGCCCCAGGCTCTGCCGGGGACGGCCTCACCGGCCCCGCCGCCAGCTCCTTTACCTGGTGAAGAACTCGGCGAAGGTGCTGCCGGCGCCGGCGATGCCCACCCGGTGCCGGGCCCTCTCCGCGGGCTCCTGCGGCGGCGGTGCCGGCTCGGCGGGCGCGGTCCCTCCGTGGGGCAGGTGCTCCGGGGCGCTGCGGCGGCGGCTGACCTCGTACGTGTTGCGGGAGTTCAGGTTCACGTCCGTGAAGCCGAGGGGCGCCGGGGGCAGGGCAGCGGGCTCTGCCCGGTCCCGGCAGGTCCGCGCACCGGCGGCGGCGAGCGCCCGGCTGCCGGCGTCGCCCCCCGGGCTGCGGGGCGGCGAGGGACTCTCGGCCGCCGCCCCCCCGCACCGCTCCGCCTCGCTCCGCAGCCGGCAGCTCCTCAGCGGCTCTTCCAAGGCGGTTCCCGAGGGGACGCCTCCCGCCGGGCAGGGGAGGAAGCCCCCGTTCTGCNGGCGGCGGCCCTTCCCCCCGGAAAACCACCATAGAGAGGCCGGGCAGGAAGCACCCGCCCGCTCGCCCTCCCGGCAGGGCCGCACCCGGAACCATAGAGATGCCACCCAGCCAGGCCCTTCCCCACCAGAGGCGCTGCGGCGGCCGCGCCCCGCCCCCGATACCGTATTCCACCTAAAGGCTCGCGGCGCGCAGCATGTACCGCATTCCGCCGATGTGCCGCGGCCGCGGCTGCGCAAAGCCCAGCCCGGCGGCCTCATCCCTCCGTCCCTGCCCCGGAGCCGCTCGGGCTGGGACGGAGCGAACCGGCCCGGCTCGCCGGCAGCCGGGCACACCCACTGCACACACGCGCCCCGCGGGCTCCGAGCAGGGCGGCGAAGGAGGGCCCAGGGAGCCCCGGCACCGCTGTCCCCGCGGGACCGGAGCTGTGGGCACAGGGACGGGCAGGGCAGCATCGCTTTTCGGAGGAGACAGGACCTACCTGAGCTCTGGGGGAAACGGGACAGACAGAAAAGGGAAATGAGATCGGCACTTGGAAATCCTGGGGTGAATCCTCTCCTGTGCGAGGGATGGGATGTCATAACTCCTCAGGTTAACACCGGGGAGGCGGATGGAGGACATTTACAGATCCCATCAGCTCTGTTTCTCACCACATTTCTCAGAGAAAAACCAAGTTATTACAGCCCCTTCGGCCCAGCAGGAGAGCAAGGGAGCAAGGCCACAAGTCACACGCAAAAGAAAAGGCAAAGGGGCTTCAAGTCCCCGGAAAAGCAGTAACAGCGTGAGGTCCCATGCTTGCTCTTGTAGGCTACCCCTCATCCTAGACAAACACAAAAACAACACCCCAACCCAACAGATTACTTATGTATCCCAGCAGTAAATACTCACATTTCGTAGCAAGGGAAGTGCCATTGTCCTGGAAATCCTTGGCTAAAGAAGTTCTCCATTTAATAACCCCACCTTCTAAGCTGCTCCAGCAGCAGTGATGGAGCGCCTTGCTTTTAAAGGCAGGCGAGTGGAGCATGCCAGAGAGAGGTGTGACCCACCACCGGGAAGCAATAGCCTCTCTTCAGTTTGGTTGGGTTTTTTTTCCTCAAAAATTGTGACCATTTTGGAAAGAAAGGTTTAAACAAACATTAGTGATTTTTTTTCTTGTCATCTTGTCACTGTACTTTTGAGGTCAGATGTGCAACGCTGGTGTTATACATGCAATAAGAAAGTCTGATTTCACCCCTTTTGACTTGACTAACTGGTGAATAGTTGGGATCTCAAATCTGATTTGACTGTCTTGTAGCAAGCATGCAGCCTCATCCAGCTACAGCTGTGCTAAATAAGGGACCATTGACCTCAGCTGCTTGCAAAAATACCCAATATTTCCAGGATTGCCTATCCTTTGGATACGACAGCTGAACTGCTTATGGGAACACTTTGTATGCTACTTTGGTCAAAAGAAACCATTAACAAAGATGAACTAATTAAGCTTTTTTGTTAGCTAAAGCTTTCTAATTAAGGCTTTGCTGTAACTAAGATGGTAGGCTTTTTGTTCTCCACTGTGATTCGGGTCATCTCAGACATGTGGAGACTGATCACTCTGCTTGCTGAGTGAACATACATCCTGGGTGCTACAGAGGCTCTCTTGCCTTTACCAGTGAGAATTTCAGGTTTAAGGAAACACTCAGATCCAGAGAGTGTCTGTGTTCATTCTCAACAAAGTGTTCATTGTTTACCTGGGATGCTCTATGGCAGTGTCACCCTTGAGTAGACTTCAGTGATTTCATTAATGCAGCAGCAGCAAAGCAGTCCCAGATGTTAAGGAAGCTAAGCAAAGTGAAGAGTGGCACTGAGGGTGTAACGCAGGGCTGGCTTATGGTGCACCGATCTCAGTCAGTGAGCAGGGACAGCTGCTAATTATGCCAGGGGTTCCAAAGGATAGCACATTGTATTTCACAAAATAAGACCATTTGGTTCATTGGATTTACGTTGATTTCCACCTCTGGGACTGCGGTGGTTTAATCCCAGACAGCACCTAAGGCCCACACAGCCATTCACTCAATCTCCCCGTGGGATGGGGGTGTGTAAAAATGACGAAATCCATGGGTTGAGATAAAGGCAGTTTAACAGGTAAAGCAAAAGCTGTTCACACAAGCAAAACATAGCAAGGAATTAATTCAGCACTTCCCATTGTCAGGCAAGAGTTCAGCCAGTTCAGCTCAGTCTGATTTGAATGAGCAGGTAGTCTGCAGAATGTTCTGAGCAATCCACAGGGAAGGAGTGGGACTAAATAGCAGATGATGAATGAGGAAACTGTGATTTATAATTTGTTCTCAAAGACTGAGAAACAACACTAGTCTAAAAAAACCCGAACAACAAACTGTACAATGAATAAGCCAATACCCACCACTAACTTCTCATTATCAAAAGGACAACAAGGACTCAAATGTTATATATGTTATATATATATATATACAAAACAAGGACTCAAATATTAGTCTAACTCTTGTGCCAATCAATGCTGCTAACTGAAATACCCACTTAACAGGTACATCAATAACCAACATGTAGCTGATGGTTTCTCAGAGCTGTTTCATTACTTCTGTAATTAAAATATGGAATGGCTTCCTCAAATCAATGTATAGGAAGAGCTGTATCCTTGGGCTCACAAAACCTCAGATGTTCTTCTATTTGCAATATAGTTGTGATCTCTGGCAGTTCACTCCCGAGGCTTTCACTTCTTTGGAAATGCTGCTTTGGAAAGAACATCTTGCAACCCTCTAATAGCAGTTTGCACTTTTAATACAAAGCCCTCTGGACGAGATCTCATCTCAGAGTGTAACTAACAATTAATTAAGTTGTTTGGCAGACTCCTGCATACTGAAAGCTTCTCCTTGGCACACTCCCAGTCCTGCTGCAGTCCTAGAATTAAATTACACTGCCTGTGGACCAAACACACTGTACACCTGTATTAAGGCAGTTCAGCCTGTATTACTTTGCTTGTGTATGTTTATGCTTGTGGTGGTTCAAAGAGTGCCAAAACCACTCTGAGCACTGCTGTGGGCTAAGCTGTACTTGTCATTGCTCTGTTAGGCACCAGGAGCCTTTCCAGGTTATTGACAGTCACTGGAAGACTCTCCTGCCATGTAACCTCCATGTTTCCCACTGCCAGACAGGGCTAATTAGATGACATACCTATATAGACTTCTGTTTCCTTCTGGCTATCACCATCAAAATACAGAAAAGCCAAAGACTTCAATGTATCCAAATGCTCCTAGTTTAAATGTCATTAAAGCCATATGGGCAGAGAGTTACCTAGAAATCACCCTTATCTGAAACCAGGTTATAAAAGAAACAAAGAGAAGTATTTATTACCACATCCAAAACAGATTTGTAATCACACAGGTTCTTAACAATGTAGAAGAAATGAATGGAAGAAATTTAAAATCCACTTCTGTTATGATCCAAAACTCTTTTGCTTTCCTCTTTCTATCCAGTTAACCAATTAGACGCTTACTTACCTGATCCACAGTCTCTGTCCATGTTTGCCAGAAACCTCATGATGTGTTTGCAGAGACTTCAAGTTTTCTCTTTCTTTTTGTACAAATTCACCCTTTGAGATGAACCAAAATGGGCAGAGAACAGACACAGATGAAGCAGAAGAAAAGGAACAAGTTGGTGTCAACAGGCAACACAGGACCTCATGTTTCTCAGCCTGAGATTGTCACTTGCTCAGGCAGTAACTTTGTGTTGTTGGGGGAGGCATATTTTTGGGATGAAGTGAAAAGGGGGTCACTGTAATGAGGAGGAGATCTGAGCCCTTTTCTCCTGTCCCTGAGAACATTTCAACCAGTTGTTCTCCACCTACCTCTTTTGGGTTTCTATTGGGGTTTTAGAGGACCAAGAACAATTATTCTCTTACATATTTCATCCACTAATTTTGAATCACATATATTCAGTCTCAACTGGTTTTGAAGGTTTTAAAAACTTTCTGGTTTTTAGGAAAGATAGCAGCATGGGTCTTAGCCTACAGCAGTATGTATTTTTTGTGAGAGTTCATTCAGCTGCAGGGATTTTACTTTGCACTTTTCCTACCAACATATATGGTCACTTGCAATGAGGGTGTTTACTTTTCTAAAGTTAATATGTTGTTGATAAAGATTTGTTAGTCCTTCCCTCTGGTGATTACAACAAATTCCTGTCTCGATCTTGTGCTGTTTGCTTACTGTGTCATTAATACTAATAAAATCACTTCTATTGCTGCCAAAGCAAAAGCAGGAAAAAAAGTAATTCTTGAGAATTTTTCTTTTAATTTTTTTTTGCCAAGTCATATTTTATTTATATTGTGCACTAAAATTTTAAAATAATGTTGTAATACACATTGGCTATAAGAACAGGAGTCTGTCTTTGCATTCTCCAAACACATCCTCTTCATAAGGTGAGTTCACATTAAATATTTAGGAATAATCCAGTTGATCTGCTTATAATTTGCCCTGAACATACAGATGCTATGTATGAATATACAGCATGACTCTAAAATGTTGCTGAGACTGAGTATCAGATGCTGGGTGCTTTTGAATTCTGTCTGATAAATTTAGTGGCAAGAAAAGTCCTCTAAGAAAAAAAGTCCACTAAGATACTTGAAAGAGTCTTTCCTCCTGAACTCAGTGAGAACTGAAAGGGGCTTAGGACTATTTGCAGATGAAAACTTTTAATTGGATTTTATTATAAATTATTTTCTTGAGATATGACCAGCATAGAAGCTTTCAAACCTCTCATAGAAAGTTGAAGAAATTGTCACAGAATGTACAAGAGGAAATGAGTGAATAGTTTTCAGTGACAATATTGGTATGAATTGATCTTATTCATGGATGAAAAACAACCTAATTTTTTTTTGCCATGTTTTTTTGACATTTCTATCCTAGCAATTCTGTTGGTTTCACAGCACATGAAGCTTGAAGATACAGATACAGGAATAAATAGCTGGAAGCAAGAGCTGCCTACCTCAGTTTACAAAGCACTGCTTGCGAATGTTGGACCAGGTCTGAAATAATAGTAAAAAGGAGTTTATCCTTAAAAAATCAAGTCTCCTTATCTTGGGCAAACAGAATAAGAGGGAGTGGTTGGAAAGTTGGAAAGGGTAAGGTTCAATTTACTGCTGTGTGTTTAAGCTGCACTTAACTGGCAGACAATCCCTCAGGAAATGCTGCAGCCAGGCACAGCCAGTAGGAGTAGGACTAATCACAGCCAGTGCAAAAGCAGAGAAACTTTTAAAGTGCATTATTTATTAAGGACATTTGTTAATTATATTTGCTGAGAAATGTTTCTCTGTTTGTACAAACCAACATTCAACATCTGGCACCATGGATGGACAGGAATGAGGGAAATGAGGGGAAAAAAAAAAGGCGTATATTTACTACACAGAAACATCACCTTCTAGTTATGCAGTGTTGCATCCTACACATATCCTGAGCTATTTTCCACTGAGAAAGCACTGAAAGCTTGTGTTGCTGAATTATTCTATAAAGTTTTTCATATTATGCTCATCACTGAACATCCCAACCCAGCACTGCTGTAAATGGAGCTATTATATGATGGCTGTGGCTGAATAGTGTGATAGTGGAACACTTCTCATTTTTCAGTTCCAAGGGCATAACTTATTTTATCCTGACTCAGTCTTGAGAACCAATCATACATCCTGCCTCCATTTCTCTGTGTAATTGTTTCCATAGACGGAACATCAGGAAGAACTGAAAGAGACCTGTTCCCAGTCTAAACAGGAGTGTCTCAAGGAAAGTACCAATCATGCAATCAGGCTATAGCCAGTGCAACTGATATTTGGCATGTTCTACCACAGGAAAAGAAGCATATACTACAGACAAGGGCTTTTGTTTATCTGTTTTTTATTCAAAAACAAATTTGCTCAGCCCTTGCTAGAGAAGGAACGTGGAACACTAGGTGGCAAGGTGAGTGAGATGTTGGAACTTCTGGGGCAAAGATTGTAACCAAGGGACTCCTTGCAGGGTAGATTTGTTTCTGACTAGGGATAATTTCCAAGTAGTTACTACTACTGTGATCTTTACTGTGAAAATTTTCTGCGGTCTTTACCAGCATGAAGTCTGGGGAAACCTAAATTAATTTGCATATTAAGAACAAGAACTTGAATCTGAATCAATTTCCAAAGTAGTAAGTGTAGGCTGTGGACCCTTATCTGTTTTGCCTACAAGCCTGTAAGTATTCTTGAGCATCAATGCCCAGTTACTTTACATGCTGTGGTCCAGCCGTGAGCTTGCAGTAAGTAGGCTTGCCAGTATGGGCTCATACCCTAACTTAGGTAATTGAAAATTTGTGCCGTCAAATGAGTCAGAGGAATCCAAAGATTGCTCTAAAATATGTGTTGGATAGATTATAGGGATGTGAAATCTTCAGAGAAAGAAGAGTGAATATAGGGCTGTGAACCCTTCAAAAGGCTTTTACCTGCCTCCTGGCATCACTTCTGCCTTGCTTATATCCTCTGTACTGAACCACTGCTAGTCCTCAAACACAGGTTTTCCAAGCACTGAGCCTTACTAGTGGCAGCGGCAGGATCTTCCCTTCAGGAAGCAATTGTGCATCGTGCCCATGTAGTGTGACTGTGCAGCCCAGCCAGTCCTGATAGGGGCTGCGTGCACACTTGTAACAAGATGAGAGATTGAAATGCTCCTTATGAAACACTGAAATTCAGCCTGTCAAGTATCACATCTCCCAGGTGCTAGAAAGCTTGCCAGCTTGCTCATAGGCTCTGTTTCACTAAATCTCTGAAACAAATGAACACAAAACAAAAAGCAATGTTGTGGCTGTCTGAAATTCTTCAAAGTCAAATCATGCTGATTAGAGATTAAATTTGACTTCTTAATTCTGAGTGCTGGGCACTGCCCTATGTAGATAGAAAATCCATTTGAAGTCTGTCCTTTGAAAATAATGCACATCATCTCTCAAAAAAAATCCTACACATTGTGGAGATATGCGCAAAAAAGTAAGGGAAATGCACATTTATTTTTAATTAATTAAAATTCATATATTCTGAAGCAAAGCAAAGACATAATTTATCTGCTATGCTGGAAAAATATTGTCATAAGTAGAGACAAATTAATAACTTCTACAGGGATCTGAGTATGATTTTAAAATAGTTCCGCCACATCAGTTGGTAAGAGTGAATTTCAAAAATCTGTCATTCTTCAAGATCTGTGTGTGGCCTCTATTAGAAACATGGGGTGGATTGCATCTTTTAATCTTAATTTTAAAGCTAGTTTTATAAATGCAATAACAGTCAAGGAGGCATTTGTAGCTTAAAGTATAGAGAGACAGCATTTTGAAATGGTGAACACTTTATTACAGACTGTTTTTCACATTATCTTGATTACTTTAACCTAGATTAAAGGCTAGTTAAAATAATATAGGTACAGATTACTATAGAAATGTCATATATTTTGCATTCCTGTTTAGAAAACAAAACCAAATGCTCTTTTCTCTTTTCAGACATTCCTCTCTGGAAAATGGCAGGCACTGTGATAAAATACCTGAGCAGCTGAACACATTGCTTAGTTAAATAAAATGCAACGCAAAAATACAGTTCATGTGCAAGAAAGCAAAGACTGCATTAAAACAATCTTTCTGCTTCCTAAACCACTGGGCTGTGACAGGAGCCAACAGCCCCCCAGTATTCCTACAGCCAGATATGTGCTGCTTTGCCTTGCAGAGGTGTTCCATGGCTGCCAGAGAATGGTGCTCAAGACCAGGAGAGTTAAGAGCACTGTCACGGGGCTGTCTGGCAACCAAAGCTTCTGGTTTTACCTTCTGGATTTGGGACTGTACCTAAATGTCACAATGGGCATTTCATCCCTGCCTGAGTTAGCAAGGGTGTCTGCTCTGAAGGTGGAAAAAACTGTTCAGGCACTGGCACTCTCCCAGGAAGGCCCAATCTGGGGGGGCAGTGCACTCACACAGCTAATTCATGTCTCTGTAATAAACTACTATTTTCAGCAGTAAACGCTGGATCTGCTACACAAATAGGTTAGCAGCCTCAGTATATGATCAAGTTCATGAAACTCATGTGGCATTGAGAGCATGACTATAATATATAAAGCCAAGATAGTAAGTGTACAGACACATATATGTACAAAAAGATTCTTCAGCTATGCAGAGATGAATAGATGGATAGACAGATAATCATACTGGTTTCAGATGTAACGTTATTGCCTTCAATGCCATTTTTTTCCAAGAGGTTTAAAATCAGTCCCCAGCAGGACTGTGAAGCCACCAGAGCTAATCACAAACCCCAGTTTAGTCTGATTTACATACTATCAATGGCATTTCAGACTGCAAGGAAAACAGCTTAGCCACAGCATCATTTTACTAGTACCTCAATACATTTTACACAGTGAGACCACATACTAAAAATTGACACCACTTCCTGAAGTTTGCTATAATAATCCTCCCCCATTTGGACAAGATCTCAAAATTGAATTAACTATTTAATTAACCACTTTGGTATTACATTCATTCGACAAAGCAGAAATGCTGGCACTGGATCACTGTGGGTGCAACCTCCAGTTGCTGTCTGCATGATCACACACAGCATCAGTGGCACTTGGCACTAACCCTGCACACAGCTCCCAGGCACAGAGCAGACCCTGCCATTCCCTTGCTGGAGGGTCATTCCCCCCAGCCAGCTCTGGCACCATGGCACAGGACATGACAATGGCAGTGCCCTTCCAGGAGGCACCTTGAGGCTTGAATTATCATGTCCTGTTTGAGCACTGAGTTTTAACCTGCCGCAGTTGTCCAGCTGGCATGTCAGTGAGATAGACTGAGGAATGAGCTCCAAATGCAGTCATAGTAAACTGTTAAAGGCTCAGTTTTAATTTCTGAAGCAGGTCTGCTCTTAATTATATGTGCTATAAAATATATGAGCACTTAGTCACGTAATTTTATAAGGGAGAAGTAAGACAAGGAGCAAGAAAGAGGAAAGAGAAGGAAACTGATTTTGGTTTCTTATATAAATCTCTTTTTGGAGGGAAAGAGATTTTAAATGCAGTGATTGCATTTAAAAAGCATACAATATCAAGCCATTATATACATATGGCAATATGTCTTACATATATTCTCTGGATAAGTTTATATTTTTCACAGATGGAAAAAGCTTGCAAATTTTTTGAAGTCATGAGAGGCTGATTTATCCATTCCATCAGTATTTTTTCCATTATTCTGCCCAGAACTTTCCTGTTCTACCCCAAGTAAGATAAATTCAAGAAATAGTTAAAATCAAAGCTTACAGATTTGCAACTCACTTCACACACTAATTTTCACACAGTGTGGTGTTTTCCCCTGTGTTTTTCTTTCCTCCCTCTCCCATAAGCTTACACTTCACTCCTTCCAACCCAATATAGGAATAAAAGCAGGGCAATGCTTCTATTTCTGTCTTTGCCACTGACTCACCGTATAGTTTCTTAAGCATTTACATTTTCCACTTGGATCCTCTGGTATCTAAGAAGATGAATGTGTCTGTTGATGTTTTCTCTGTGGTAAGAGCACTCACAATGTCTCTCGCTGTGCAGATTCTATTGTGTTTAGTAAGGGTTGATTCCACACCAAAACTTCCTATCAGTGAGGATATTAGTGGGGGTTCTGACTTCAACCTAGATACCTACTTTAATTACAACAATCAGAAATTTATTTTTTGAGGTTGGTCAGTCAGATTTCACTTCAACCAACAGCCACAAAATTTTGAGGTAGGGCCCTCACAGATATGCACACAAAACACCATCATCATATACACTCTCCTTTATAATGCATGCTAAAAAGGAGCTGGAGATTTTCACAGAGCATAATGTGATCCTGGGAACAGGAGATACACAGAATTATTTTAATATGGAGAATGCTGGCTACCTTGTGCTACAGAGCCCTGCAGCACTACTGTCTGCTGAATATGCAAAAGCATTGCTCTTTCCTTTTCAGTGCTGTATTGCCTTAGGTGCAGCTACTATCCCACTTACAATCCTTCACAAATATATTCTGTCCTTTGGGGTCATTTTATTGATTGCTAAATGAAAGTAAATGTATCAAGTCAAATTAGCAAGTATGTAGATAATTCTTACAAACTAAGATTTAGTCCTTACTGTTGGAATGAACATCAGAGACCTACCGTGGTTTGCAGATGTTGGCAAAATCCACGTATGTGGAACTACAGATGGTTCCAAATAAGATGAAAGCAAAGTTAGCTCTTATATGCCAGCCTATGTTATTTTTACAGCTCCTACTGCTTTAACAAAGTATGTATTCAATTAGAGAAGATTCTCCAGCAGTTGTTTGAATTATGAGTTAGTCTTACAGATAACCACATTAACAAGAAATGTACTCCAATGTTCAGTATCATAGCAGGAATAACACAGTGGGCTGCTTAATTAAGACTGTGATGTCCAAGGCACAAAGAAAATAGGATCTTAAAAAACAGGAACAAGTGTTAACAATCTGTTATGAAACGGTACAATCCAACTAGTTTAGCTTAAATATCCTGATTTTTTTACAGGGTAAGCTGCCAGCTATGCTGTTCAAGGTTTATTTTAAAAATTTCCACTGTCTCTACTAATTACCAGAAATATCATAAGAGTACAATGAAATTCAGATACTTACTGCTTGAAAATTATTTGTTTTTAAACTAGTGACTGAAGTAGTTTTAATTAAGAGGCAAAGAAATAAAAAAATACCGAATGTAAAAATAAATACCTGTTTCCCATGTCAGTTAATTACATTAATTGTTATTTCCTATACACGTCCTAATCTATTTTTTTCTCATGACAGGATTACCATGCAAATTCTTTGAAAATTAAGGATTATACCCCATTTGCATTAGGATTCTTTATTGAATGTAGGCTGTAAATATGTGCTGTACTTGTATACATTCATATGAAATATGCGTATTATTATAATAACAAATAAAAGACTGTTGAAATACACCAGAAGACACTTTTGGCTGAAAAATAAAGAGGCAGGATTTGGGTGCTGTGAACAGCTTATTGCCAAAATACAGCAGATCCAAACTAGAGATCTTAGGTTTCTGTACTTTTGGTTTCATTGCATAAAATTTCAAAACAAAAAATAAACGGCACAATACTATTTTGGTCAAAACAGGTTCCGACAGCCAGATTTGAGCGCATTACCAGTGGATGAAAACCGACACGAAGTGACATCCTGCTCGCTAACCAAGCTGAGATGTGATGGCGGTCTCAAAAGGAGACACTTGGAAAGCACCAGGTCCTGCCTCGCCCCTGACACTTGGGTAAGTACAGGTCGAGGACTGGGAAAGGGCTCTTCCTAGGGCGATGCTCCCCCCGCGCGGTTGGGAAGAGCGCTCCATCCCTCCCGGCCGGCCCCCGCTCGGTCCGGCTGCGCGGGGGCTGCAGCCGCGGCTCCCCGGCC
>VXAX01008039.1:0-19471 GCA_013399835.1 Leptocoma aspasia
GCAGAGGAAAATGGGGTGATGAAGTCACCAAAACCCCCCTGTGCTGTTGGTGGGAAGGAGGGAGGAAAAAAGGTGTTCTAAGAGCTTATTTTACTTCTCATTATGCTCCTCTGATTCTCTTAGTGATAAATACAATTTGCACCTCTAAGCTGAGCCTCTTTCACCCTTGAAGTGTTTCTCTCAGTCCTTACCTCAACCCATGAACACTTTGTTAACTTTATTTCCTCTCCTCTGCCCAGCTGTGGCGGGGAAGGGTGAGCAAGCAGCTTTCCTGGGTGCCTGGTGTTGGGACAGTGTCAAACCACAACATCTACAAACAGCATATATTAGTAAATATGCGGGCTTGACTATCTTAAATGGTATTTTTTCCACTTAATACTGCTATGCTTTTGTGCTGTAAGGAGATGTTTATGTAAAACACCATCACTGAATTTTAAATTTACAGGCAGAATAGGGTTTATAATCTATAATGATACATGCAAGATTTTTTTATGATGTTAATGGAACTTTAACAACAATGGAGACTCTCTGAGACATGTAAAGATTTACTCAGTCAAAAATATGCATTCACGTTTTATTTTAGTTTTTATGTCTAACAGACATAAAAGGCTCTAACAGAGCCTAAATAAAGTAGCAATCTTGATAGTCTGTTTAAAGCCTGACCATAGGCTACTTTTGGTATTCCATTTACACAATCACATCCAGACCTGCTACAATTTCTGCAGTATATTTAGCCAGTGTATACAAATATTCTCCACTGGAAGGTCTAAAAAGACTTAAAAATTGAAGTATTTTTTTAAGATGTCTCTTTGAATATGAAAATCTTTTCCCAGCACCTTTGTTACCAATATCTTCTCCTCAAAATGGATTCAATTACATTACAGTGCCCTCACACTTAGTCTTGAAGGACTTCATATTTTAAGCAGGTTAACAATAAATAAGCCAAATCTGTCTGCCTTTGATATCAGTGAACATTTTTCCTCTTGGTTTCAGTTGTGTTGGTGACCTAATTGCTTGGAAAGTTCTCTAGACTTAGAGGTTTTACATTAAATGTTTTGCCAACAGCATCTCTGAGATAAGGCTGGCAAGTCCAGCATTGCTGGGGGCATCTGCTGCCAGAACACTTAGGAGATCTGGACTTTATCTTTAGGCATTGGGCTTTTTGTTTGTTTGGGGGGGATGGGTATTTTTTTTAAATATGAATTTTACCATATGCCCAGAAAACCCAGTTTCCCCGTGAATACGTCTAAGCAGGTCAGCAAAAGAACAACCCTATAGAGAATACAATTTTTCAAAAAAGCCTGGTATTAGTGCATTGCTTAAAGCTAGATAGAGAAAGAAATATTAGGAATACAATGCTGACATTAAATCTGGAACTATATTTTTAACCTTACACAAAGGATCTCAGATTATGCCCACTACTGCCAAATTTCAAACAAGAAACACAGCCCTGTGCATAAGGCAGTGTGTTGCTTGGGAAAAATATGCTCCCCTTAGATCCCTGATGTTACAGTATTAAGACTCTTGGGCATGCAAAAGCTGAGGATACACTTGCACTTCAGACTTCATGAAAGTGTGAAATAGTTCTGAGTGCTGCCTGACCCCGGTGTAGGCCATGTCCTTCAAAATGCCCCCATGCTTGAGCCCCTGGAAAGAGGGAGCTATGCCATCACAAAATTGCAACTGCAGCCAGCTGGGTTAGTTTCTCAGCCACCTGGCTGTCAGGAATAGCTCCTGTATTGTCAGAGACTCAAATATTATAGTTTATGACTTAAACATTTTCATAAAGGACCTTTAAAACTGTACTACAAACGCTGCAGAGAATACCACCACATCCTGAATACGCCTCCACCNACCACTCATTAATCTGTTGGATTTTATCTCTTTGGTGTGGTGTGGCAGCGGCAGGGGACCCTCAGCACCAAGAAGGGCAGATGGGGGAGCAGCGAGACATCTTTGGGACCCTTGGATGGGTGATATGCTTCCACCTAACCCCTGTCACTCTCTCCCTGTCCCCCACTTCTTTTTCTATTTCCTTCTTTCCTCTTTCTTTCTCTTTGCCTCTTTTACTTTTAAATAAAACATATCAATATTTTGGCACCAACATCTAACCTCGTTTGGTTTTAATCTTGTTTTTTGGGTATATTTTGAACCTTCAAAGTTCTTTCCATTTTATACACAAAGACTTAATTTTCTTTGCTCTTCTGGGTTTTAACCAGACCATAACATGTATGTNAGCTGGGTTAGTTTCTCAGCCACCTGGCTGTCAGGAATAGCTCCTGTGTTGTCAGAGACTCAAATATTATAGTTTATGACTTAAACATTTTCATAAAGGACCTTTAAAACTGTACTACAAACGCTGCAGAGAATACCACCACATCCTGAATACGCCTCCACCGCTTGCTGAAGAAGATAAGATGAAGTAACAGCTCAGGGCTGGGGGGGAAGAATGGCACAAGCTGAGCCCCTGCAGGGTGAGAGCACAGCCCTGGGGCCATCAGCTGCCAGGCTGGCACAGACCCTCACACCAAAGGGTGAGGAGAGGTTTTGGGTGTGCTGAAAAAGCCTCTGGTGAGAGGCAGTGAACACCCATCCTCTGCTGTGCAGAGCAGCTCAGCCGAGGGGCCCTTCCCCCGGGGAAAACCCATGGGAAGGACAGCAGAGTGGTTCCTGGGCTGTCATGGCCCATCAAAGGCCACCAAAGGTGTCCCCAGACCCTGCACCAGAGATGCTGCTACAGACCCTCAGTGTTGCAAGGGACAGTGTCAAACTGGCCCCTGCTGGGGAGGCACCTGGGTGTTCCCACCTGGCCAAAACCACGTTAATCTGTTGGATTTTGTATTTTCAATCAGTGCTGGGTGGCAGGGGACTCTCACCACCGAGAGCAGGTGGAGGGACACCACGAGAGGTTGTTGGGACCCCTGGAAGGGTGATCTATTCCTACTGAACCCCTACCACTCATTAATCTGTTGGATTTTATCTCTTTGGTGTGGTGTGGCAGCGACAGGGGACCCTCAGCACCAAGAAGGGCAGATGGGGGAGCAGCGAGACATCTTTGGGACCCTTGGATGGGTGATATGCTTCCACCTAACCCCTGTCACTCTCTCCCTGTCCCCCACTTCTTTTTCTATTTCCTTCTTTCCTCTTTCTTTCTCTTTGCCTCTTTTACTTTTAAATAAAACATATCAATATTTTGGCACCAACATCTAACCTCGTTTGGTTTTAATCTTGTTTTTTGGGTATATTTTGAACCTTCAAAGTTCTTTCCATTTTATACACAAAGACTTAATTTTCTTTGCTCTTCTGGGTTTTAACCAGACCATAACATGTATGTATGTGTAAAGTATGTCAATAGTGAACAGCAAAGGTGAGAGAGATCTTGCCATAATAATGTTCTTGAGCTAAAAAAAAAAAAAAGTTATGAGAATTGTTAAATAATTGTTGTAAGAATTCTTTGAGTCCACACACACTTTTCAATCAATCTGGTCATAATCCCATCAGGAACATAAACTCCTGAAAATAGAATTCCAGGTCCAGATACCATAAGGTTCAGCTTTACATTGAGGTTTTTTTTTTGCCTTTCTAGTGGCAATGAACTAGTCTCGTCAAAGAATAAGATCAGATATCAGGTCCTTAAATTTTAACAAGGGAAGAAAGCTGACATTATTCCCTGCTTATTGAAATCTCATCCATATTATCTTCATAATGTAGGTTTTCATTGAGAAGATAAAATATAACACCATGAAGTAGCTTGACAATCTGTACCAGTTTTATGTCTTGACACACAAATAACTGGTATTGACAGTTAATACTCTCATGGTGTGTGTGAAGAGTCTTTTTTTGCTTGAACTTGGGAGAAATAGAGCAGACACAAAAAAAAAAAAAAAGTTTGGCTGGTGTAAAGATGTGATTGTGCAAGGGAAAGGAATAGAAACAAAGTTTCACATTTTCTATCAGTTCCTGTGCTTTCTTCTGCTTACTGACTTTACTGACTGGACATGAATGTCAGCAGGTCTCCTGGTACCAATAGGAAGAATAAAAAGAAGAGATTCTTTTTAATTTTTTTCTTGTCTTAAAAAGAATGAATGTAGATGACAAAGAATTGGTTTTATAAACTCATGTATTTCCTTTTTTTTTTAAATTTTTTTTTTTTTTTATTATTTTTATTGTTTGGTCAAAAGCTGTGTTTGTAAAGTGCAAATGCAGAGTAATAATTTTTGGAAAAAGTAAGCATTGACAATGCTGTAGCTTGTCTTTTTTATGAGGTATGACTTGAAATCCTGGAGACACTGAAAATTGGATATTTTGAGTGCATGTGTTTTTATACTTCTCTTGATAGTCTTATAAAAAAAAAAAATCACAAAACCTGCAAAGCTGCTCCTAAAAGACACACACATTTTTCCTGAGAAGGTTAGTTATCTGTCTACTCATGCCTGGTGCTAATCTTCTGAAGAGTTTTGAAAGGGGCTTTGAAGTGGCAGCAAGACAAGTGCCAATATCCAGCAAGTCAATATATTAATTCCTCTGAATACCAACTCAAGACTTTGGAAATGCACATAAAAGGCCGAGGCAGAACTGACACTTATAACTGCATTCATTAAGAGCAAGTTCTTACCCATTTTCTGCCTAATGAGCATCCAAGATAAATCAAACTTACTGAGCTCCCTGAGCTTTGATTTAGAGAGATCCTTAATAACCTAGGGCATAAGATATAAGTGCAACTATAGTTACACCATCAAAACCAGGCCAAGAATAAGGTCTTGATCCTTTGTAATGGCTAAACATCAATTATCATATACTGACACTGAATTTCAGAAACCTTGATTTACTTGCTGATTTGTGAGTAGTTTCTATTCTAAGCAAAAAACTGCAAATTCTGAGTTGATGAAAAATGTTGCAATATAAGTAAATGTTTATAATATTAAATTGCTTCCATAATTCATCCATGGCATACAGTCACTACATCTCTAGCCCTGTATAAGAAGTTATTTAACTAAATGTATTAATAGCTGAAGAATGGTGCTGGGAGATTAAGACTAGGAGTTGAGCATGTAATGCATGTATTAAAATTACATAATGTTAATGCTCTTTGAAAGAGCAATTTATGTAGCGGAATTTAACAAACATTCTGGCTTACAAAAATGATGGACGCAAAGTTCAAGACCAGACCCATTAATAATGCTGCAATATTTTTTTCCAATACAAATTTGACAGTGTTTCACAGCTTTGACTTTCAATTCTCCACATTTTATTACAGCAAGATCCATAAGGTGTTTTCCTGGTTAGATTTATTCTCAGCTTAATTCAGAAGCACTTGTGTTATCCCATATTTTCAAAGGAGCAGCATCAGGAGTGCATTTCACATCTTGCTTCTCCTACTGTGGTGCTGCACCTCTGCTGATTCTTTTCTGTGCAAGCCTTGTCTTTATTTTTCTTGGTATGCTTTTTGCTACCAAATTTCCTTCACTCAGCAAGTTTATGTCTCATGGTTGCACACTTAAACATAGATGTCAGTGCATGGACACTCTCAGGTGTCACAAGTTGTTTTTGCAATTGTTGAGGCCAGTTCAGGGACATGAAGTCCTGCTCCCTTGCTGAAACAAAAATTCTGCACAGGCCATGCTGGGACCAAGGCTGCCTGGTGGTGAGGCAAGAAAAACTGAAATAAAACTTTCTATCAGTGCTGGTAGGGCATAAACCACCCCTTTTGTATGGGACTGTTCGACACTACAATAGCCTGAGAGAATCATCAAGGAGTAGAGAATACATGTAGATACTATATTTGAAGGTCAGAGAGAAAAAGGATGACAATTCAGTATCTTTTAAAGATTATAGTTTTCATTGGTTTAATATTTCTTCCTCCACAGCAGTAAACCTGTGTTAAGACAAGTTGAAGGGAGCTTGCCTGTTGTGCATTTCTATGAATTGCCTGTCCCCATCACTTCACTGGAAAAACTCTCTTATGTGGTTATAATAATGGAAGAAGCCGGCATATCTTCCAGCAAATTTGAAGAGCTTCAACATAAATTTTGTTCTGTGGTGGTTTGTTTCCTTTTCTTTATTTTGCTAAATTTTAATACAAATTTAGTAGAATTACCTGAAACACCTGTTCAGTTCTGAATCCTTGCTACTGCTTTATGGTTTCACTACCTACTGCAAGGCACAGCTTCCAAACTACAGCATAAAAAAACCTTCCAAGTTATTCCTACTGTATGAGTGACATAAGAGCATCTGATATTGATATGCAATTCTTACCACAATGCCATCATCGCCATCAAACAAGAATGCTTTATAATCAAAAAGTGTTTGCTTCTTACTCATTATCAGGGCAGCTCTGTCGTAAAAATGCGAAGATGCTAAAAAGTTTCTTTACTAAAGACCTCTCGAATTCTTATACAGATAATTTTGTGACGATTGGACATCTCACAGACATATTTCATATTTCTCTACAGTACTTTCAGCCACCTCTCACTGAATCTCAGCTGCAATGGTTGCTGTATAGTAGGTGAACAGACACAATCTGACAAGGACTTGTTACATTGGCTGACTCTTGCCCTCCGAGAGCTTTAGCTTTCCAATTTCTTCCTCCTGTAAAAAACTAATGAGGTCCCTTCTGTGCTGCTCCATATTGTCAGTCATTCTTTATTGCAGTGGTCTTTAAAAAGCTTTTCTGTCAAAGAAGTTGTTCTGAAGGTATTAACTTGGCATACTGAAATAAATGCATTCATTCACCTAATTATAAAAACTGTCTCTCTTTATAACTCAGTAAAAATCTATTTGGGTAAATAATACTTTAACTTATAATCCAATTTTATCACACATTTTCCAAACAGAATTTTTTTTTTCCTTTCATTGTTGAGAGCAGTATTGTTCACTATATAACAGCAATTATATTTAGTTTGCATACCTTTTCTAATCTTGTATAATATATTGAATAAATCAAACCTTACAAAAGAAAGTAAAGAGGCTGAGAGTTGTGAAACTGTATAACCTGTGTTTCTTTACTAAAGACCTCTCAAAACTAGGCTTCTAATCTTGTGCTTTTGGCACCTGCTATTTTACACTGACTTTGTACGAGTAAATATTTTCCCCAAAGTGCACCCACTTATAACAAATAGTCTAGAAGGCACAGTTAAAGAAATTTTATACGTAAAACTCCTCCTGCCATATTACACATGGAAATGCCCACTTGAGCTTTGTGTCAACCCAAGACTGTTTTTCACTAAATGTTTGCTTTGATTAGGTTTCAAATGTATGGTAAGGAGTTGGTGAGGCATCCCCTGTTTGCAGCATATTGCTCTATAAAATCTTGTGGAGGTCAAGAAACATTTTAATGGAATGTTCTATTAAACAGTGTCAATAGCAGATTTTTTTTTTTTTTTGAGAATAGGTCCTGCATTGACAGTAGCTTGTACATCAATTTGCTGAGAAGTAAACTGTCTTGTACTTTTTCTCAGTTTAAATTGTTTAATTAAGCTCAGTCACAGTTAGTATTGAAAAGGCTAATGTTTCCTATATAAACATTAAAATAGACATTAATGGCTTTCATTTTTTTTCTTGCAGTAGATGACATTTTATGATAACACAGGCAGTAAGAGAAACCATCTCATCATTGATATAAAGTTCTGTCAATGGATTGGAGGGGAGATGGCTCTCAAAGCAAAATCCTACACCAAACATCTGAGAAACCTTTTTAAAATGGCAAGGTTCTATTTCAAAAGGCGCAGGAATACACAGAAGGCAGTCTTAGTGAGTTCAGTGTCAGTTCTAACAGGCTTAAGAATGGGTATTTGCATAGCATTTGTTGACCAGTTCTAAAGAGATATTTGTTTTCAGGTGCTGAAGCTGTTGTGAAAGGGTTGTTTTATCCAAAAAACAAATAGTATTTTCTTTATACTTCTAATGAGATCAATGAAAGATAAGGAAATCCAAACTTCTCCACCCTCACAATGCTCACAGAACATGGTGGAACAGCTCACAGGGGGATGACATTCTAAATCAAACAAATAATTTTTAATTAGGTGCATAAGAGAAAAATGCAGGTAAAAGAGAAAAAGAAAGAGAAAAAGCTAGGTAATTCCCTAGCTTTCAAAGATTGCTTTGTATTTTATTCCTGATAATACTCTATAATGTTGAAGCTGTATTTAAAGTTGTTTATGCTGCTGTTGAATATATACCCAGATCCTCATTACCTACTGACACAATAAAGACTGGAGGTATTGATCCTGGCTCCTTCCAGTCACCCCACACCATGCTCTCCATAATCCTGCTTACTCAGTCCTGCTGTGACAGAGGGAACTGCCAGGGCTGTCCCTCAAGGGAAATGGGAGTGAGGTGCAGGATGGGCTACATGACTGCAAATTCCTTGACTCGCTGGAGAGGATGAGCCAACCATTCTGAGTATTTCATTTTGCTGGTTTAAATAATTTTCGAGGCAGTTCGAGTTTGTAAAAGGTACTTTTGGTATTGAAAAAAGAATGAAACCCCAAGAAATGAAAGGAGTCTTGCCCAAAGTGCTCAACTGTACTTGCTCAATTAATCTGCATGATTGACCTCATTTCTCCTAATAATACACATAAAAATGCCAGCATACAGCAGGGAAGGAAAAATGGGACTGGTACTAGGACTCCACTGAAAATTCTTTGCAGGACAAAAAGCAAATCTGATAATGCAGGAAACACTGGCTATTCTACACAGCCCAGGCCTATCCTTGCAGAATTGAGAAGGGAAAAAAAAACCCAACCAAAACAGAAAAAGACAAAGGCAGAACTCCATAGGATGTTGAAAGCAGGGAGGCAACATTATAAATCAGAGAAACTCATGGGTGGCATAACCACAAACAGATACATGCAGATCTGCCCCCTAAAAGAATTCTGAGTGTTGGGGACATGGGTATTGGCATGTCTAAAATTTATAACATCAGCCTCAAACACGTGGCAAAAGGTAAAGTGAATTCATGTAAAATTAAACTTATGATGAACATCTAAATATCATAGGCTGGCTTTGCATTACCATGTACCATAAACCAGTAAATGGAGGTAGCCAGAGCAAAGCAGCTGATGCTGTGGATCATCTCCCAACCTTTATGAATTTTGAGGTGGTTACTTCTAGTCTGGCCCTGTAGGCTGAACATGCATTACTACTGGACCATATCAGATACACACCTGGAGACCATCATCTGATTATGTTTAATTTGCAATGATTTGAATTTTCATGTTCTGAGACTCCTCCCTAATGTGAGCCAAACTGCAGGGAATAAGAGCAGCTACATTTGCTTCAAAAGGCCATAAGATACAAATAAAACACTAACACAAATTCTCATTTACATAAGGGATTGATAAAAAGGCTATCTTTGAAGCATATTCTAATCTTAATTATGTTCCATCATTTAGATTGTAAGAGCTTCTAAAATATGTGTATTCTCGCTCTGCTACCTAGAAAATAAAAACCTTTGAGCTTTAATGGAAAAATCTGACCTACAATCTGTTACCTGCTCCCTGTGTGTTTCTACAGCAATATGTTAATGGAAAAGAAGTTTTAGCTTTAGACAGTAGAAACAATTATGAGCAAACATGAGCACGCATTTCAAAACTAAGGGAAAATTCATAAGTTGCTTGGGTAACTGATAATTTTTTCCTATGCTACTTAATTTCAAGGTCAATGAAAAGAAAAAACAACAAAATTTCACAGAAAAATCATGGGGGTAAAAGTGTGAAGAGCAGATATTCTGTTCTTTGAAGAAAAAATTGGTAGAAAAATATAAATTATAGGTAGAATTATTTCCTTAAGCATCTTCTGGGTTTCTAATTACGATTCTAATTCTAGTTCTCCTAAATTATAATAACGTTTGCCATTTTGACAGAACTTACATTTTACAGCAGATATTTTGTGATAGTGAACTTTTTGCCTTCAGGAGACTTCCTTAGCTTCTCTGTTCTGTTCTGTTTCTTTCTGGGGAGAGGAGCAGTCCAAGGCTGAGCCCTTTCTGGTTGCTGTCTGCCAAGGATCAAGCGTTAGGAGACTGGAGTAACTACATTTCTGTTGACTGATCAGTTCTATTTACAGGCACGTGCTGGTTTGCTGTGCCACTTGACAAGTTTGTATCACTGTCTCCAAGGACCTCCAGTCTCTTTCTTCAGCATCCAAGGCAAAGCACACCTTGATATGTTTTAGTTACTAAACCAAACCACTCTGCATACTAAAGAAAACACCAGCAGCTTTGCAGTCGTGGGGCCATTGGCATCCCCAACTGATCAGAGAAATTCATGACACCCCCACAGAGTAGCTGAAGGTTTTGTCACAGAATTTAGGTAAGGCAAGTGTCACGTGCAAATTGTTGTATGATGCAGTCTTAAGGAATTTCAACACTCAGGCGTCTCAAATTATTGTTGAATTACATATCTTAGTGAATGACACTGCTTTTAGTTTGCAAGGAGAAGTGTATTTCCACTCTTGACAAGAGATCACATACACCAATATGGTTTGTCCTGAAAAAACAGAGGGTGTTGTCTTGGCATCACACATTGCTCAGTATCAAAATACTGTTGTATTGTATATTTGTCCTCAAACTTTCAATTGATGAGATACAAATTTAAAATGTGTAAAAAGCACAACCCACCAAAGCTGTTACAAAACAGAAGCAATATTTTATAGGTCTGACTTGACAGACTTTTATTACATTTATGCAACTACGTTTAGCTAAATGTTTATTGGCATTGTGAGGGTACATCTCATTTTTTTGTTGATTACAAATGGTGTCTACATGAAGCTTTTAGGGATCTAATTAGTCACAGCTGAAGATGGGTGAGATGAACCCTGCCTTTAATAATCTGCAAAACAGTTTTACTTTGGAAATGAACAACTGCTTTAGTGGTTACCACAAAATGAGAAAGTCACAATAACTTTTTTTGTCAGTCTCTGAAATATTGCTAATAATAACATTGTGTTGTCCAAAGTCTGTGCAGTCTCATTCTCTTTGCTAAGAGTAGATCATGGCATTCAAGAGGATGGTTCCATAACCATGCCAGCAAGTTACTCTCAAAAATACAGAGGTCTTTTCCCACAGCAGAACACAAGTGAAAGAAGTGGCTTCCCTCCCAGTCATACCAGTAACTGTTAGCCCAAATATTCGTCAAATTTCGATTGCTTTGCTCTTGATTGGCAGCAGTAAAAAAGACAAAAGGCTCAATAACCCTTTTTAGGGAAACAATACTGACCTAGGAGGCCCAGTTTGTATGCAGACACATTTCCTGATTTTCATAAGCAGCAGTTAAATACTAAACCAAAACCAAATTAATATTGGAACATGGAATCTCAAAAGAGGTAAAAATGCACACCAATATCCCTGCAGCAAAGACTTGGTAAATATTAAGAGTTATTATGAAAGCAGCAAGTAAAGACTCTGGATGCTGAATACAGCTCCATGTGAACTTGGCTGCCATTTCACAAATTACCTGGGCAAGCCCCCCTGTTTCTATCAGTGCCCAGTTTGTTTGAACAGGGTGGTGGGCAGGGATCAGATCAAGCTGTAACAACCCAGCTCAGCTGGGCTGGTTACATGTACTGGGCAGCTAATCCTTACACCTACAAAACTGTTGATACGATTTGACAGTAAAAAACTATTTGGTTGCATTCAAAAATATCACCTGGATCATCTTGGATTATCAGAGACCTTCAGAAATTGTATTGGTAGGGCTCTCCCTTAGAATAAAGGGCAGAATTAGATTATGAAACAGTTTCAATTTCAACTAATATTTAAATTTATTAATAATGTCCAAAAAATATTGATTTTCAATTGTTTGGGGTTTGACTCTATATAGCCCAGTGATTATTTTGTCTGCTTCTGGATGAAAACAATCATTCCTAGTATAATATAAGCATCCAGGCCAGCTATTGCAAATGCAGATTTGATGTTGCAAAGCTTGCCATAGAAATATAACAATTGTGAGGTATCTTTCTATTAATTAAATAGATGGAATAGGAATTGTAGTTTAATCAGTGTGGTTCAATGAACAAGAAAAAAAATTAAAAGTTCATCAAGCAGCTCTCTAGCTAACATCAAAATTTCAGTTCTGCCTAACACCAGGGGCTCTGCAAGGAAATTCAAAACATATAAATAATGATTTAATCTGTAACAGCAAAAAACAAGCAACACAAACCAGAAAATAAATCAGGAGAAACCCACCTTAGAAGGCAAATGAATAGAAACAAGGCGCCCTGGGCAGAAGAAAGGCTTCCATCTACCATACTCTGCTCTTCTATTGCCTATAAATGCCTGCCACTAACACCTGGAGCTTCAATTTCCCAGCACAGCTGTTCTGGGAAAATTGCACAGGTTTTGCCCATGTAATTTCAGTATGTATAAAGCTAAAAATAAATAATTTTAAAATAGGAGGAAAATGAAGAAGAGTTATCTTTTGGATAAGGACTATAAAAGAGATGAATGCAAAAGCTAAGCTAAAAATCATACAATTACATCCCTTTGTTAATGATTGCCCCAGTGTATTCCCCATCTCCATTTGCTACCCCTCACTACACTTGGATTTTTAGCACTAAGCAGGTCATGCAAAAATGAAATTTGAAAATGAGAATATCCCTGAAATATTCATGTGGCTGTTTCTCCAACAGCCTTGGACCTCCAGAACAGGACGGGGCATGCAGGGGAGCTGTGACAGGGGAGCTGTGACAGTGCAGCTGTGCAAGCAGGGCTCCCTGCAGTGACACCAGCAGCCAGGAAGCACGTGGTGCTCCAACTGGAAGACAAACTCATCTTACAGAGTCTCCTTGTCACCGTGCCTAGGGAGTGAGGAAGGCCCTGGAGCAGGAGGAATGGGTGAGTCCAACACTGGGGTGGGATCCAGCACCCGACAGGGCAATGTGTGCTTTTCCTCTGCTCCACAAACCCCTGTGCCTCCAGAGCTGTATTTGCAGGGAAGTTCCAGCTCAGCCCTGGAAATTTCAGCACCCTGAAATCTACAGGCATTTGGGCTAACTGAGCTTCACAAGCTGCACTCTTCCCCATCCAGACAAAGGCACCAAGGCACGGAGGGAAAGTAAATGTGTCTAACGTCACCTGAGAAGTCAGAAGGGTATTTGGCTTGCAAAGCTGCAAAGCAGCAAAATTCAGTCCAGAGGGACACATTTAAGTTTAAGAATATTTATGACCCATGGCCTTAAGTGGATTCGGAAATGTTTGACTGAAAAGGGATGGATTTAAACATGTTTTAAGCATCTATCTGAATATAGATTGAGATATTCTGACTCTACATCTTTTAGTTCAACCAAAGGCAAGTATTTACAGAAGGACAGGTGAACTGAAGTTTTTCTTAATAATTTTTTTCTTAATTATTAAAACTATATTTTACTTGTTCTTATATCTGTAAATATTTATTTCCGTTTACTCCCATTCCACTCATAGTCACTAATTTTTGTTGTCCTCAAATAATCAGTATCAAGGGCTTTATAATGCACTAAATATTGTATAGTTTGATAATTTTTTTAAAGGAAAGAAGTATAGATATTAAAGAATTTTGAGTAATCTAGAACTTCTCCTTTCATAGATTTTCGTCTAATCCAAGTCCAGGAAAAAATTATCATTACAGATCAATATTGTTACCTAAGATTAACTATGAAAATACAGATGAGTTCATTGGTCCATGGGAACATGAGCTGTCATTAAGTATATCAAACTGCAAGTCATCATTCTGGGTCCTAAACAAATCTTTTCTTCCATCTGCAGAGCAGGAAGGACAATAAGCCACAAAATTATTTATTGTCATTGAGTTTAGGGACAGCAAAGAGAGGTGACATAGACTCCACGATCCTGAAGGCATAAAAGCATTTTATTAATAGAAAATCACACTCTTTTAGAGAGCATAGTGAACCTAAGACCTGACTGGTCTTTAGGAGGCTCCTCTTGCACTATTGGTTAAACAGGGAACAACTCCTTCTTGTAAACACCCCTCACAACACCATGTGCAGGGGATAAGATAATAATTGTTTTAATTCTTTTCTCTAAGCTTCCCAGGCTGAGCCTGGGAGAAATGATCTCTGGTCTTACAAAGACTGAACTGAGAGTTCCCACAATTATTTCCTTATTTTGGAGGTATAACTGATTGACACAGCACGATGCCAGGAGTCCATTCCTTGCTTTCTGTGGGGAGAGCTGCCTTGCTGTTTAAGGACAGCTGCTCCTGTGCTCTGGAAGCTCCAGGAGACTGCAGATCTCTAGTCAGGACTCCACCTCAGCAGCAGCAGTGAGAGTGCAGGAGATAACCCCATTTGGTGCTTGTACTCCACTGCAGATAAATCCAGCTGCTGGAGGAAAAGCCTCCTGACAAAGATCTCATCAATGATCACCACTGGGTGTACAAGTCTTCTGTAATCCCCAAAAGCTCCCGGTTGTGACCTTTGTTCTTTTTGGTGGTTTTTGTAAATTTAAAAATGGGTTTTTTAGAAAATAAAAAAACATTCTTCCTCTCTGACATCAAACAAGAAATCCTACTATTATTTTGGAAAGGATCCTCCACTTTTGGCTTTACAGATTAAACTTTGTGGTGATGTTTGGCAACAGCATGGCAAGGCATAATTAATTGTTGCCTCTGTGGATTAGAAAATCTGAGAAACTTGTCAGTAACTGGGTTTTCTGTTTGGAATGCTGTACTCAAAGGCTTTAAAACTCAAGAGACAATCATCATCTCTAAGTTTCTGGGCATCAGCTATTTTATCTCTTTATTCCATTTTTAATGCATAATAGGTTCAAAGAAGTGCTACTTCCAATTTTCAACACAGTTCTAGAAAGAAAAGTCATATGTCTTTAACAGACATTGTAAGTGATACTGACTCTGAAAATAGTGCAACTTGTTTTCATGAAGATTCTCAGTTGCATTTCCCTGAAAGTTTCTACTCTTTTTTTATCTATCTACTAATTTTTTGAAGAGGAAAGAGATGATGAATAAAGATTTTTTAAAATGAAAGAGGCGTAAAAAGAGTGAACTTTTTTATATATCTTCACTTGCCTTTTATAAAAACAAAACAAAACAAAAATCCACTATTAAGTGACAAGTATATGTCCTATTTTCTTTACTGTGGCTATAAATTAAAGGGAAAAAAAAGTTAAGCCACTGAATTTTGTTATGTCCACTAAAAGGTTAACAACTGTTCTTTTGATATATTACTGAAACACATTAAAATAGAAATCAAATTGGAGTCATATATTTTACAAAATATTTCCATTTAATCACACGAGCAGGACTTGTAAATAACAGAGCTCAAAGCTTTGGAGCAGATGGTCTTTCTGTTTTAATTCTTCATCTGATCTGCTGTATGCCAGTAAATCTCTGAGTTTCATTTGCTTTATTCAAATCCCTTGGCTATTCAGGACATGTTGTGTCAAAGCGTTCTGCTGTGGAATTTCAGTTGTTTTATATATTCCTAAACTAAAATAAAACATATGTATATTTTGCCTACACAAAGAAAAATATGATAAAAACCACATGACTGAAAAAATATATTCTTTCCAGGTGACCTATTTAAATACTGTATATATGTATATGAATATATACCACAGGAATAGGCCAGACTTCAAAAAGTGCTTACTAGAAATTTAAAAGCAAAAATAGTTGTAACTACGATGAAAATCTTTGTCTATGTCATTTTTAATCCATCATTTAATAAATATATTTTACCAAATTAGGATTCAGTTGGTTTAACTTCACAGCTACTAATCATTTGCACTAACATCAGGGTTCAAAGCATTGCACAGAGCTGTGCCAGGCTCGCTTTGGCCGACTGCTGATATTTAATAATATTGTTTATAAAGGATATAGTTCTACATTCCCGTGTAACATGAAAGGCATATACCCTTTTTGAAAACTTTATGGAGTCACAAAGCTGGCTTGAAAAAAACACATCTGCCTGACATCTTCCTTTTCCAAATGTGACTGTAAAACTGCAGAGATGCACATCACCTAATGCTGAGTTACCAGGAGAGGTATGTTCAAAGGCATCTTCCTTTCTCATTTGAACAATTTGTTCAGGAATGAAACCATATGACCCTAAGATTCACTGGTACTGTGCACAGCCCTATATATAGCTTGAGATTTTCAAAGATATTCTCTTAAGTTAGGTGCCTGAAATCCATAGATGGACTTATTTGATAAATGCATTACCCCTAGTTGTGTTTGGATTAGGTCAGTGGAATTCAGATGGAAAAGGGAAAAAAAGTAAGAATTGCAAGGCACTTAGCTTTTTTCCTTCAAAAGAGTACTTTTGCTGGTAAAAACAATTTGTATTTTCTTTTTTGTTTTTTTTTTTTGATCAGTTGTTTTGATAACACAATCCATGATAAAGCAGCCTATTTATTTGATTACATCCAAATATTTTTAGTGTTTACTATGGAATGACATGATAACTGCGATAACAGCTTTTGAAAGGAAAAGATAAAATCTGGGTTACATGTGAGCACTGATGGACAGGAATCTCAGCCATGGAGGAAAAATAGTTTTGTCCTACTTTCTGAGCAGGTGCGAATTAGAGAGAGAATGAGCAACTTCCAATTTTAGGTCAATATTTTCACCCAGTGAGAACTCAGGAAAACATACAATCCTTCGGCACACAACAATTGTGTCCATGGAGGCAAAAAGGCAAAGAACGTAGTGTGTAACCTTTGACACTTTAGTAAACTAAAACCAGTTGCCATTGTTTATATACTAATTAAAATAAGTCAACAAAACTATAGGATGCTAGGCTATGTCTCATGGGCTCTGAAACTGCTTCAGCTTTCCAGTTGCTCAGATTTTAGTGCACAGAGGTACATGAATCTCTGTCCATTCAACCACCCACCTTTCAGCCCATCTTTCTGTCCAGCTACCTATGACAAACAAAGAGCAAATATACTTACAACCTCTTTGTTCATGAGTAATGGAGGAGAAAATGAAATATCAAAGCTATGTTGAAGATTTATTTATTTTTGCAAACATATATTATTCATCTAGAAAAAATAGTTTAAGGGCATTTATAAGAATGTAATGCCTTATCAACATGGGAAGGATCTCAGTGGTTTTACAGCTACAAAATCTTCATGAGCTTTAATAAAAATCCATTGTGTTGTTTTTGTAAACTCAGGTGAGGACCTCAGTTTACTTGTTGCTTAAGTGAAGTTCTCTCATGCTTCAGTGGAAGAAAAAAAAACATAGTTAACTGTGTTAGCTAAGAGCAAATGAAGGTGAAAACGTTGCATAGTTGAAAAAAATCCCTCTAGCCACTAAGACTGTGTCTATGCAATAGTGATTTGAAAAGTCACTACTTATCATTTCCTTGGGAAGTGGGTAGGTTTTTCTGTTCCCTACTTTTCTGTGCACTGCTAACAGCCTTGAATCAAAATGAGATGAACTACATTGGAAATGCCAAGAAACTAAGCACAAAGTCCATGGCAAGCCTTTAAAATAACCTGTGGCAATTCAATGCTGATCACAATGACTGGGTATCTGGTGCACTAGGGAACTTTGATAAACAAAATTTCAGTTTTCCTTACACTTAGGGAAATCGTTGCAGTGTTTAGACTGTTATATCAGGCACTTATCCAAAATGACTGCCACCTTGGAAGTTATTGCCAGCCTCAGCTATGAATGTCATTGGTTTCTTGGGTCAAATCAAAACCTTCTTGTGCTGTTACAGAGACAAACAGATCATGCATTTCATGAGGATGCACAGAATGTGCAATACTTCATTTAGAAATCTGGATAAAGCTTGCAACAGATAGCTTAACTGAAATATAAGATAACAGTTCAGGTTATCTCTGACAAGATATATGGATTTTGGAGCAGCATCATAGGAGGGAAAAGAAACTGAATCGGTGATGGCGTTGAGAGGAGAAGAGGGAAAGCAGATGGTATTTCAAATCCAGTAGGTGCATATGATATAAGGAAATTTTTTTCACCCCACAGATGCTGGTAGTGCTTTATAAGGAAGAGATACTGTTGATGAAGGACTTCATTTTACCTTTACATTAACCAGAGAGAGGACAGCTGACCACGCTGTGCTCGTGGCAGCAGTGTCTGATACCTCTGCAGAAGGCAGAGCCGGTGAAAGGCGCCCGGAGCTAGAGGCACGATAACCTGTGCAGGGCAGGTGAGCGCTGCCTGCGTTCCCCCGCACACCGACACCTCCCCGGACCTGATGCATCCAACTTTCCCCGTGTTCCTCCGCACAAGTGCCGGCGCCCTCCGGGCTCGCCCAGCTCTTTCCCATCTGAGGGGAGGAGGTCTGGATGGGGGTTAAAGTGACGTTAATGTGGGGCAGGACTGTGCCCCTCGGTCACCGCGGGTGGGGCAGGGCAGGGCAGGGCCACCGCGCGTGTCCGGGGGCGGCCGGAGCGCCCCCGCCGCGGGACCGAGCCGGGCGCTCCGCGGGCTCTGCCGGGGCCGGGAACGTCCCGGCTCCTGTGCCCCGCGGGCCCCGAGGGACAGCGGGACACTGGGCAGGGGCTGGCAGCCCCCGAGCACAGCCCTCGGCTGAGCCCCGGGACCGCGCCGGGCAAGCGTGGAACCTGCCGACTGAAGGCGTGTGGAAGCGGGGGAGAGCCGCCTGCTCCTGCAGCTGATCTCCTCCGGGTCTCGCCCAAAATGCGTGTTACCTGCGTTTAATTAGTATTGCACAGCATCTCTGTCCCCGTCTGGTTACGGCCGTGCTCTGCCGCCAGCTCCCTATAGGTACATACAGTCTATAGGCACACGCGCGTAGTGCTGCATCCCCTACACCCCGGCCAGCCTTCATTCATATTTGTGCCGCGACTAAATGTTCGATCAAAGGTTGAACGCGAACGCAGATCGGTTATATTTTTAATGTACGACCCTTAAAATAGACTGTTTTGTAAACTGCAAGTGTCTAAAGATGCTCAGCGCAGCCTCCCCCGGCCGCGCAGCCTCCCCCCCAGTAATAATAATGCTGCAGATTGTAGAAGGATTTGAGTCTGCAGCCAGAGAGAAAGGGATTAGGGCGAGAGCACTGGAAGTTAAATTGTGCTGCATATAAAAAATGGGCGGATTGGTCTCTAGATGAGAGCTTGGTACCACCTTCCTTTCTAAAATAAAATCTCTCTGGCATGAAGTCACAGCCTATTTCACATCCGGTTTACCCTGGGACGTATTACTACTGTCTTGGTAAAGAGAAAGCTTTTGTTGTATAGCGGCGGTCGGAATATTGGGAAGAGATAATTTGGGTGCTGAGCCCGGAGGAGCGGAGCAGCGGCGGCGATGGCCGAGGCGGAGTGAGCGGCGGAGCCGGAGCCGCGCACCCTCCCGCGGGCGCGGTGGGAGGGGTGGCTGCTCCGGGCCGGGGGATGCAAAGTTGAAATGCCGGGAGGGAAACAAGTCTCGATTTAAGCCTCCGAGAGGAGCAAATCTCTCACAGTGAGTCAAAACGCATCAAAATGCCCCCCTTTTACCCCCGATTTTTAGTTCCCCCCCCCCCC